>JASAND010011454.1:0-15189 GCA_030248195.1 Trissonchulus latispiculum
AGGAGCATTTTTCCTACTTGTATATATATATAGAAGTTCCCGGTCGGACCTCTGAGTCGTCTTGGGGTGGGTGATTTTTTTGTTAAAATTTTAACAAATAAAAAATCACTTTCATATTTTGTTACTGAAGTTAGAACAGCAGCTAGAGCAAAACTAACGCCAAATTCGAGCTCAGCGACCTCGAAAACCCTTATAGCAGTTGTTTTTGAGGTTGTCTGACACTTCTGGAAGTTCAACCTGGTAACCAGCCTGGGCAGAACCGTCCGACGGTAAACGTGATTCCAGAAGTCAGTAGTAGACTACAGTTACCTAAAAACTAATGCCAGATTTGAATTCTGCGCACTGGAAAACCCCATAGGACACGTTTGTAGCCACTTCTGACTGCCCAGTTGGTACCTGGAGGGTCCGGAAGGGTTTTCCGGTTTCCGGATTTTTTTGTTAACCTTGCTATATTTTCTGTGGAGTTGGGACTTAGAAATTTTCCGAAAACGGCTATTTGGCCGGACCAACTTTGGGCCGGCCGCCAGAACGATTCTGGCCAGATATCAAACATCGCCCTCGTTAGGACATATAAACCCTTCCGTAGATCCTTATGCAACAAGCCAACGTCTCTCTAGCGTCTTACCTGAGTCCTGTAGCTTTGACAAAAAATTGGCCATTTTTGGCAATTTTAGCGCCAAGTCCACTTTTGGCCAGCCGTACAGATGGCTGGCCGGGCCGGGCAGCGAAAAAATATCAAAAAGGTTCACTTTCGGGGTATATACGTTCAGAAAAACCAAACTTCACTTGCTGAAAATGCCCAGATCGTTCTAATACTCCGACAGAAAATTGCATTTTTCCAAGCGTGACTTACACGGAAAAAACAAACGGACCTAACTTCCCCGGAAGCGAAAATTTTCAAAGTTGGAAATTTTGACCAAAACTTTTTTGCGACTTGTAGTACTCGTCGTGTAGATTCCAACGATACCAAAATTGTCCAGTTTCGTTGAGTATTTAGCTGGCACGGAGCTCGAACGGGTCTCCAAGGGCCGCACTAAGCTTTTTACACCCATATTACAGGGGAGCGCTCTCGCGCTCCCCTATAATAATACGTGTTTCGCGCTAAAAATGAGTACCAATTACCCTATTTGGTGTACGTTGACCACCTTCTGCATCATTTGGGTGCATGAACACGCACTGCGCCTTAAATATTATTGTGATTTCAAAGAATGCTCTGTAAAAATTCCTCGAAGGTTACGAAATAAAAAATTCTTCAGTTTCTGGGGGGCCCTGCCCCCCAGACCCTCCGAAAATTTTGCATTCCCCCCCCCGAAATTTTTTCTGGCTACGCTAGTGGTGGAAGCAAACATTTCTTTCGATAAATTCTTAATATTTATATATATACAGTGCATCTTAACCTTTTATAAGAACTCTATATTTCAACAATAACTTCAGGATCAGAACTCTCTCCGACGATCTTCTATTTCTATTGAACCGTTAGCGTTACAATCATAGCCTTGGTTCTTTCTAGTTGCTTGCCGTAGTCCAGCACAACCAAATTCCTATAGTCTACGTATAATTATAGGGAGGCGCGATAGCGTTCCCCCTATAATATGGGTGTAAAAGGCTCAGCGCGGCCCTTAGAGACTTCGGCGCGAAATACGTAACTGTATTGCACCATTATAATGGGTTTCGCACTTAAAAATGAGTACCAATTACCCTATTTGGTGTACTTTGACCACCTTCGCTTCTGCATCACTTGGGTGCATGAACACGCACTGTGCCTTAGATATTATTGTAATTTCAACGAATGCTCTGTAAAAATTCCACGAATGTCACGAAATAGAAAAATTTCTCAGCTTCTGGGGGGCTCCGCCTCCCAGACCTCCTGAAAACATTTTGCATTCCCCCCCGAAATTTTTTCAGGCTACGCTAGTGTGTTGTAATGTAGATTATGTTATTATATACAACTTACATGAAGAACAGAAATTGGTGTGTTCACATTGGTTCTCTGCGGAATTTCAGAAATCATGTTGAATTGAAAACTAAGCAAATCCACAAACTGTGGCGAGACAATAGTGAAGAATCAAATAACCAGCGAACAGGTCCTCAGTTAAGCTGAATCACTTTGATGCTTTAGAGAAAACAATAAAAATTATATATACAGATACAAAAGGATCATTAGAAATTTAACTAATGAGGGGTGCTGTAGAGTGCTGTGATGGGGTGAGGTGGGGACTTAACTGCGTACCCAAAGTGTCGCGAGAAATACACGTTTATAATGGTTGTATGGACTTCCAGAGTAGACTCAATATTGACCTTATTCTGGACTCAGAAACATGTTGGCAATCAAGTTTTCGAGTTTAAAAACACTGTCTAATGTTAAAATTACTTAATGATTGCATGTGTTTCGGCATTAAATAGCAATGACTGAAAATGCGATTTTTGGCATAAAAATAGAAAAATTTTTTGGGGAGGTTTGGGGGGGTCGTGGGCGGGGCCTAAAAAGGGCCCCCCGAAATTGCGGGGGAAGGGCCCCCCAACTTAAATCCCCGTTACACCCATGATCCCTAGTATATATATATATATATAATATATATATATACGTATATATATATTATGGTTGGTTTTTTCCGGAAAAAATCCTTTTCCCGATTTTTTTCCTTTTTTCCGGACATCCCAAAATTATATACCTAATGTGTTAAAAGTTGTGCTATTTCATGTTTCTGCACGCATATAAGCATTTTTACCATATTTAATAGCCCCACAGGGCTAATGCAATTACACAAGCGCTTACAAAGGTTCCAGTACTGAGTATATACGTAATATTTTCAGCAAACTGTGGTTACTTTAAAGCAAACGACAGGCGTTACACATTTTGGCGGTTCTACTGAACCTGGTCTGCGGTTTTCGCAGGTAACACACTTCGTAAAGTAAAAAAATCCAGACGTTTTAACAGTTTTGGGTTGAATACTCCACTGTTAACATGAAATTATTAACCCTACCTAAAAGGTAGAGGTCGGGGAAAAAACCACGGTAGTCACTTTTTGGACTCTGCAGAACTACTCCGTGGAGCAATCCGGCTATAAATCGTTTTATTATCAAGCCCTGTCTAGACTGTCATTTTGGTATATATATATAAATCGCCTCTCTAGGTCCCGTCGTTAATTAGTAATTAACGGTCAATTAGCAGGGGTAAAAAACCAATGGCGGGGAAAAAAACCAACCGATGGGAAAAAACCAACCCCAATATTCGGGCAGGGTAACTCATATTAGCGATTTTATGCATGCGACAGGTAAAATCGGCGTCGCTGACTTCATATCTGCAGTTATTTTTGCGATATTCCTTATAATAAGTGAGAAAATCAAACATCAAAATTTGCAGCATTAAGGGGGGGGGCTACAAACTTGGCACGACATCGTCGGAGAGACATACTTTTCCCCCCAACGTTAGCCAACATATCAAATTAAAAAAGTTTAGGGTGGGCAACAATATATCTCATATACACCGTTTTTGGCAGGACGCCAAAGTACAAATTTTAGTTCGAAAAATGGAATTTTTCAAAAAGGTTTTTTCAGCTCTGGTGGATTAACGGTTTGACCAATTCTGAAACTTTTAGCCATAAATGTTAACTGTCACTAGTGCTAAATATTAAAAGTATTCCGGCTTTCGAGCGTTGCTTCCTTCCTCAACTATAACAGCTTAAAGTTTGAAATTTGGCAAAAAGTTGCAATGTGACCGTGCGCCGTTTTCGATCTAATAAAATTGACAGCGCCTAGCCTACCCCAGCTTTTTACCAAATATTAAGCTCCAATACGGGCAAACTGTCTGTGAGTTTCAAGGGTTTAGGTTTTCTGGTTAGTGTGCTAGCAAACTTTTTGTTAAGAAATAACCCTTATTTTTAGGCCTGAAAAGCTTAGCTAAGCGCAGTAAAAATAGGGTTGAAAAATTTTTTGTCTCCGATTTCGCCAAAAAGGTGCTTATAGGGGTTATTTGACCTGCTGAATCCGAATATGAAATCCGTTTTTCGATGTGGCGCTTCCTTCGGTCTGTATGAGCTTACAACTGTCTTAGAGCTTTTTGGAGTGATCGCCATCCATACTTTGAGAAATCGATCTATCATTTCTAAACATTGGAGCGAGGTTTGGCGACATAGTTTCGGCACATCTTGGTACACTCATTGGCCTGTAATGTGCAAAGTTTCAGCCGATTCTGCCACAGTACTTTGGAGTAATTGGCTCACATCTTCGAAATGGCACCAAATTACATCGACAATATCGATAATATAATCCAGCACTGCGAACGCAGGGATTAACGAAATCACGTCATTTATACCAAAGGTAAAGACAGATATTTGGAGTATTAATTGCGGCAAAGTTTGGCTCATTTGGTAAACCACAGCTCATTAGAAGTTAGTGAACCTCCACCCCTATAGACCTACAACACCCAATTTTTCTCACTTTGATCATATCACACAGAAAAGTAGGAAATGGTCTAGAGATTATTTTACACGATATCAAAGCACTATATTATGTCAGAACTAAATCCTGAAAATTTTGGTACCGTGCCTTGCACATAGCGAACAGGGCGAGGCCAAGTTTGTGTATGTGTCATGTCGAGCATTAACCCCGGGGGGGGGGGGGGTAGCCAAAAGTTGGGGGAGGGTAAGTCAAAAAATCTGGGGGGGGGGGTAAATTTGGTCAAAAATTTTGGGCCCCCCCAACCCCCCCCAAAGGAAACTATGCCCTTAACTGGCTGTTTCATCAAATTTGCCAGTTTCTATGTTAAAATGCAAAAATTTGTAAATCTTTTGAAATTCGATGAAATAAAATAAAATAAATGTTGTTTCAGTGTTTTTTCGCGTATTTCTTTGTCCCAGAGCACATTTTGCCCACTTTAGCTGAGCCAAACAGTCGATCCGCCGAAATTAGGTTTTTACCGGCTAGCCCAAAATTGCCAAGTCCAAATGCAATTTTGAGCTGTTCACGTGAAAGAACGCATTAAACTTGCTATGTGAATGGCTTTTGAGCAACTTATATATATATAACCTTTTTCGGAGTTTGGCAGCAAAGGCAAAAATTGGTTTTTTCCCCACCCCTTGGTTGTATTTTCCCATTTTTTTAAATTCTGCTGGCAGCTTGCCAAGCGTCGAAGGAAGGCGAGACCAACATTTTTGGAAACAGCACATGTTGTTCTCATAGAAACTATTAAAAGTTATTATCTAACTACTATGGAAAATTTTCTACAGGCCTTCAAAAATAGGCAATTTTTGAATTTTTGGGTGGTCGAAAATGCCAAAATCTTCAAAATGTCAAATGTTCAAGTGTTCCCATTTTACTCAAATTTCATGTGGTAGGTGGGATGGGCCCTGCCAACTTGCACACCAAATTTGAGCCCGCTAGCTCATCCCCATCGCCCAAACTAATTAGTTTTCCGGTTTCCCAAACTAATTAATTAGTTAATAAAACTAACTTGGTTTTTCCCCGACCTCTATATCCTCAATCATACAACCTTCAACAGCAGTGTTCATTAATATCACCCCTTATTAACATCAGTAAACACTAATTTGATAGTTCCCTAATATTCTCATATCATAAATTAGCTTTGAAAACATGTCACGAATATTTTTCCGATGCTTCGAAAAAACCGAAATAAAATTTCGTCAGATTTAACATACCCCCACCTATTATGCCTCTCGGAAAAGATTCCAAATAGTGCGAAATCGCCCGAAAAGCTCATAAAATATTATATTTCCCATGTATATACGTATATAAAAAAGAGGAAAGGTGAAGGTCGCCCCTGGAAAAGTCTCCCACCCTTGAAGGGTATATATAGGGTGCCGATGCTCATCCCCGGTTTCATTGCCCTTGAGCCAGGAGTGTCACCTCGGATGATGACTGCAACCGTGGAGGATGGGCCAGATCCTCAAGGCAAATTATTATTATTATTTTTCATTACTTCATTCATTACTTTGTCTGAAATGTATATATACACGAACACGGATATCAGGCATAAGATGTAGCTGGCGAAAAAAAGTGGGGTGGGGGTTTGAAAAAGTAGGGAGGGGGGTCTGGCAAAAAAATGGGGGGGGGTCGGGAAAAGTCTATTTGGGGGAGGGGTAAGAAACATTTTCGGGGGGGGGGGGGGGGTGGGCGAAAAATCGGTTTTTCGTAAAACCTCAAAAATTTTCTCAATTTTCAGCTATATAGTTTTAGAGATTTTTATGGTAATGAAGCGAATTTTAGCAATTTTTCGCTAATTTTTTTGAAAATATTCGAATTTTGGCTAAAAATTTGCAATAATTCTGGTAGGGGGTTGAAATTTTTTGGGGGGATGATCGGCCCAAGGTTTTTTTTAGGCCACGGCCTAAATTTAGGAGTCGATGGCCTAAAGAATTTTAGCCGTTGAGGCCATTTGGCCTAAACTTTCCGACAAAAACCCAATAAATGTTTATTGATTTTTAAGTAAAAATAGTAATTTTTAAAAAAATTTTCGCGCTCTCGGCGCGAATTTACACATTTTCACCGTCATTTAGTTTGCAACGCCCATGTAGCACGACAGCACAGGATTTGTCCTAGATTTATGCACGATTTATGCACTATCGAACTACACCCGTTTTGTTTTTTGCACAGCAACTTATCGTTAGAAATTATAATTTCAAACTTTTATGTTTGGGTCGTGTCTGCTAAATGCTTGCACCGCCCAAGAACTAATGATTTGGTTCATATAAAGTATCCAAGAATTATGCACACGCAACTTGTGAACAGTACGATTTTTGCAGACATCCAGAGTAGTTTTAGTAGAAAGTTACCGCTCTTTTATATTTTTCTCATATTTCGAGAATGTATAGTAACAGTATCAGCTAGCTAATACTTGGCTTCCATTGAGCCAAAGTTTAAAGATTGACGAATGACGATGACGGACAGGCAGGCACAGGCAGTGGCGGCGCCAGGGGGGGGGCGGGGGCCCCGGGCCCACCCCCCCTTTGCGATTTGGGCCCCTCCCTTTGGGGTGTCGGGCCCCCCCCTTGAAAAATTTTTCAGCTGTTTATATGCATAATTTGAGTGTTTTTAATAAATTTTTTAAAAAATCGGCAAATTTTTGCTAAAAATCGAAAACTTTTTGCTAAAAATCAAGAAATCTTTGCTAAAAATCGAAAAATTTTGCTAAAATTTGAGAATTTTTTGGGAAATGAAGGTAAAATTTGCCAAATTTGGATTTCCCAAAAAAAGGTCGCCGGATTTTTGGGTCGGGCCTCCCCCCTTCAAAAAATCCTGGCGCCGCTACTGGGCACAGGCATAGGTGTAACGGAGATTTGGGAGGCTCCCCCTCCCAACCTTTTCTGGGGGGGCCCCTCTGGAGACCCTCGCAACCCCCAAGACCCCCCCAACCCTCCCCCAAAAAAATTTTTTATGCCAAAAATTGCATTTGCAGCCGTTTCTCATGGTAAAAAACATCTAACCATAAAGTAATTTTAAAATTAGACAGTGGTTTTAAACTCAAAAACTTGATTGCCAACATGATTCCAAGTCCAAAATAAGGTCAATATTGAGTCATAAGATCCATAACACAGTTAAAGACGCGTTTTTCTCATAATAATAAACAGTTTAAACCAAAAATTTCGACGTTTTTCAAAAATTTTTCAAAATTAACCCTAAATACCCAGTTTTTGGCCATTTTACGCGCGTTCCGCGCGACTACCCCCCCCCACCTTACACCTATGGGCACACCTTTTATAAACCTTATCCATAAATCACGCTACCGAGCGGGTGGACCTCTTCTATCGCCCTGCCCTATACCGGGATTCCTTTTGTGGCCCGCCTTGCGAAGACATGTGCTGGACTTGGAAATGGAGGCTCCCCATACAGATACGCTCCGACAGCCGCCAAGGAAAAAACAAAAAAAAAGAGCGGGAATTTTAAAGACAGCGTATATAAAGTTTTAAATATTTTAATGTATTTTAAAGCTCCCCATCTCATTTCTGAAGTTCGTCCCTCCCCACGTAATTGTATATCACAACGCCACACTGAGTACGTATATACCTATATTACTGATACTAGCCACGCATAATATATATATATATATATATATATATATATATATATATATATATATATATATATATATATATATATATATATATATATATATATAGGGATTTCATCAAAGAAATGATATATATTTTAGTAGTTTAAGTTTCATTTCACGTCTATTACTTTAATTTTCTTCTTTCTTTGGTTTTCTATTCTCGTATACTCCTTCCTACCTGTGTTAATTTTCATTAAAAATTTATTAATTCATTAATACTGCCGTGCACTATTATTTCTATGCTAAAGCGGTTCTGTTTTTGCCATTTTAAGGTAAAAACGTAGTTTTTCTAGTGTGGTAATCAGTGACAATGACGTTTTTATGGTCATTTAAATTTTATCACGTTTTTAATATGTATATAACGCATGAATCCATGATAACCATACGTGTGCTTGGGGGGGTTGGGGCGGGGGGTTTTCACCCCCCCAGACCTGAGCTCACCCCCCCCCAGAGGGGTCCCTCACCCCCCCCCCCCACCCAGAATCCGGATTTTTCCGGTAAAAAACCGGAAAAATCCGGTTTTTCGGCGGCCTTCGGCCGCCCTTCACCCCCCCAGAACTTCCCCTCCTGCACATGTCTGATGATAACTGTAATTCTAACAATGCGTACAACAGCGCGCAATCTAAAAATTAACAAAATTTTGATGGCCTAAATTTTTTGGGCGATGGCCTAAAAAATTTGGGTCGTTGAGGCCATCTGGCCTAAAGTTCGGCGACCAAAAAATCTTGTGACGGCCGAAGGCCGATTTGGAGGGAGGGGTAGAAAAAATTTTTAGGGGGAGGGTCGGCGACCCCTCCATCTGGGGGGAGGGGTCCAACCCCTCTAACACACCTATGATATCAGGATATTTTTCTCAAATCGGATATTATCCGGATATCCAGTGCCCATCACTAGTATCATGATCTGCCTTTTAACGGTTTTATCAACATCTCGGACACCATACCCAACGAAGAAGAAATCCGTAAGGCAATAAACTCTATGAAATCATCAAGTGCGCCGGGCGAAGATGGTATAAGTTCCTACTGAAAGCAGGTGGTGAAGCCGTTTGCCGTCAGCTAACCCGCCTTGTCCAGCTGATCTGGATGCGTGAAGAGTTTCCATCGGACTGGAAAACATCCGTCCTTGTTCCCCTTTTTAAAAAGGGAAACAAGACGGAATGTAAGAACTATCGCGGCATCTCGTTGCTTGACGTAGCATACAAAATCGTCGAAGCTATTATCATAGGTCGAATCCGTCCTGTCATTGAGCCTTACCTGCGTGAAAACCAGGGAGGTTTTCGGCCTGGTCGGAGCACCGTCGATCAAATATTCGCGCTGCGACAAGTCTTAGAGATGTGGCACGAGTACAGACAGCCTCTTCTAGTAGCCTTTGTCGACTTCAAGGCAGCTTTTGACTCCATCGATCGCTCTCGGATGTATGAAATCCTGGCGCACCATGGAATACCCGACAAGATTATTTCACTGATAAGGCAAATGTACGAATATAGCATGAGCGTTGTTCGTATTGGCTCATCTCTTACCCACCGGTTCCAAGTCAACACGGGGGTAAAACCGGGCGCTCTTCTATCGCCGCTACTGTTTAACCTTGTGCTCGATATGGTGCTCCAGAAAGCCGCCGAAGGCTGTCACGGTGTCTCCTTAGATCATGGCGAGCATCTAACAGATCTAGCATACGCCGACGACATCGTCCTGCTGGCAGAGTCAGCTGCAGATCTCAATCTGATGATGGATAGGCTGGATTTCTTCGCTTCTACCGTAAGCCTTATAATCAGTGCCGAAAAGACCAAAATAATCCGGTCTCCTTCAGCCGATCAGGCCCCTATCCTACTGCGCGGTCAAGTGCTCGAAACAGTTGACGAATTCTGTTACTTTGGCAGTTTCGTCAGGGCAGATGGCAATCCATCCAAGAAATCAGGTCACGGATTGCCAAAGCGGAAAGCGCATTCTCGGCATTGTCCGGCTGCCTTTGGAACGACGGCAGGGTTAGTCTGCGTACAAAGATAAAGGTTTATCTACTGGGTTCACGTAGTGAAAGTCATGTACATTGGTACACGAATTCCGACAAAAGCTTGATGAGACTGTGCCTCCGTAGCTCAGAGTCGGCAGAGCGTTTGCCTAGTGCGCAAAATGTCGTGGGTTCGAGTCCCACCGGAGGTCCGACCTTCGGTGGTACATGACTTTCTTCTTCTTTCTCATTTATCTTGCAGCAGTGCGCCCCGTTCTGCTCTATGCCTGCGAAACATGGCCCGTGAAAGTCAACGATCTGGACAGGATGCAGGCCTTCGAATTTCGCTGCTGGCGGCGTATGCTTAGAATTTCCTATCGAGACAGAATCTCAAACCGGGAAGTCATGGCGTATCCAGCCAGGGCAGCTTTGTTCCATGGAAGTTAAATCACGCCGACTAAGGTACCTGGGGCATATCCTTCGAAGGCAAAATTGCTTTCCGGCGAAACGAGCCCTAATGACGGCTCCCCTCCATCAGTGGAAACGCCCTCCAGGTGGCGTGCGAATGACATGGCAGCGGACTATTTTGAAAGATCTTTCACCTCTGGCGCTGCACCATATCTACAGATCCTGGATAACAGACTGGAAGCAAATATTTGCGGACATTGCTATCGATAGATCTCGATGGACGATTATGACAACCTCACTCATTGGAGCAGCGGCGGATCCTGCACAGGCCTCCAGATAAGCAAGTAAGTAAGCAAGCCCCCATAAATATGAGCCAAAAAGGCACTTTGCGTGTTTTCAAAACACTTTATGAGGCGTAACTAATTAATACTAATTAGTACAGAGCTAAGTGTTACATTTTTGAAATCCTCACGCCAAGAGCTTTCGAATGATACCAAACTTGCCCGCAAAAAATGAACTTTGAAAATTTTCATTTTTCAGACCTACTTTCTAGGTGGGTTTTTTTCTCTGATGTTTCTCCTTTACGCTTTATGTCCCGTAACTCACCAAAGGATTTTTCACATGCCTGATGAGGGCAACTTTCGCCTATTATTATCTTGTTAGCAAAACCATGAACCAGTTCACTATTATTTTGGCCCAATTCGGCCCCTAGCCATTTTTACAACTATCAAACATGGGCTCACGAACATTCGGACTTAGAAAATTTTCGAGGGTCCCAACATGGCGTTTTTCTAAAAACTAAAATGGCGTTTTTCGGCCATTTGGTGGTGCGCTTATATAGTAAATCTGGGTCGCTGACAGCGATGAGCATATCGCCGAAACCGACGGATGTGACCCTCGGGCTGCATGGCGCCCGTGGTTCCTCGCCCAGGATCAAAGTTAGGAAAAGTCCCCAAAAACGGCTATTTCGGCCATTTGGAGGTGCCCATATATAGTAAATCGGGGTCGCTGAAAACGATGAGCGTATCGCCGAAACCGACGGATGTGACCCTCGGGCTGCATGGCGTCCGAGATTCCTCGCCCAGGGTCAAAGTTGGGAAAAGTCCCCAAAACGGCTATTTTCGGCCATTTGGAGGTGCCCATATACAGTAAATCGGGGTCGCTGAAAACGATGAGCATATCGCCGAAACCGACGGATGTGACCCTCTGGCCCGAGGTTCCTCGTCCAGGGTCAAAGTTGGCAAAAGTCGTAGGACACTACCAAAAAGGAAATAGGACAAGTAGAAAAAATGCTCCTTGCAGTCGCATAAAAAATACAATATGAGCCAGAAGGACAGCATTCAATTCGAGAAAAGACAAGATTTAAAACGTGTAATATGAGCCAGCATTTATTTGTGTAAAGGACAAGATTTAAAAGTTTAATATGAGCAGCTCCCTTTCTCGGGCTCATATTGACGCCGCGCGGACAGCCCACAGGGAGTGGTTCCTGTGTCTTTTCCTTCGTGTTTCTGCCCATATGATTTTGATAGAGCATTCAGTCAGAATACTTTACTGAATATACTAGACCTGTGTCAGAGAAGCTAATGGTATACGACAGCTGGCTAATGGTTTATGCTGGCAGCGATGACAAAAAGGGTTTGCTGAAAATGAAGTGCCTCTTGTAAAAACAGCACAGATTATGGTTTATTATTCCTGGTATATATATACGCATTTATCTACACAATGTATATAATGTAATGTAATGTAATTGTAATTACAATTTATTTTTTGGTATATGTGTACGTAAATAGTGTGATATTAACGATATATAACTCTAAGTCGCATGTTAACTTACTCGGCGCAAGCTCGCAAGCTCCCAGGGCCCGGCTCTGAACAATGCCTATTTTACACTTGATGAAATTTTGTTCGTTGGCATCGAATTAAATGCGTACACAACATCATTTCCAAGGCGTCAATGAGTCCGAGAAAGGGAGCTGCTCATATTACACGTTTTAAATCTTGTCTTTTCTCGAATTGAATGCTGTCCTTCTGGCTCATATTGTATTTTTATGCGACTGCAAGGAGCATTTTCCTACTTGTGTATATACATACGTATATTATATACAAGAATAAAAATGCTCCGATGGAGCATGAAAAGTGCAATATGGGTGACACTGTGTTTTAAGCGGACAGAGGACTAGGTTTTAAAACGTTAATATGGGAGAGGCAGGTTGTAAATACCAGGAGGACTAGGTTAAAAGCGCACTAATATGGACCAGCTTCGCTGAACACCCCATATTCGCGGAAACTGCCCGGACTGATGCTGGTGGCAGTTCTTCAGTAACAGTTTACCAATTTGTGAGCATAGCTCTGCGTCTGCAACAGTTGTATTTGTAATACTTAATAATTACATAATCAATACAACTTACAACCCAACTTAATTTAATTAATTTAATTAATGCATATAATCCAACACTTAATACCACATGTGCAGTAAAAATTGGTGTCACAAATCCCGCTCTGGCAGTTCAGTGTAAAGCGCTTGAAGTATATAAAGCATAATATTTCTAAATCAGCAAGCTCGCCTGGAAAGCTGACGAATTTAGAACTTAAGACAATAAAGGTCAAATGCGGAGTGGAGCATGCGTACCCGCGAATATGGGTTGTTTAGCGAAGCTGGTCCATATTAGTGCGCTTTTAACCTAGTCCTCCTGGTATTTACAACATGCCCCTCCCATATTAACGTTTTAAAACCTAGTCCTCTGTCCGCTTAAAACCCAGTGTCACCCATATTGCACTTTTCATGCTCCATCGGAGCATTTTTATTCTTGTCCTATTTCATTTTTAAGGTTCTCAGTAAACCTTAAGCAAAATGTTAAAGCTTTATGAAAGAAACTTTAAAAATTCCCCCAATCAGTCAACAAAGCCATAGAACAAAGAAGCTTGAAAAGTACCAATTTCTCCATTTTTCTTGATTTTGGCAGAAAAACACTCATCTACTACAAATACGAATATTTTAGAAAGTTGCTGAAAGTTATCTGTAGTTTGTTATAAGCCATGCTGTACTTCCGCAGTACTCTACTGCAACCAGACGCAAGCGTCACTGCCAAAGTAGTAGACTTATTCGGCATGATTTGTAAAGCTATTGTGGACTATTTTCGGATATTATTCTTGATTTTCATTTGAAATTACTCAAAATGAAGTGTTATCTTTATGAACGATAAATGAAAAATTGTACTTCCGTGTAGGAACCTCGGTTCCTTAGCTAAATTGTTTCCGTCATTGAAATTCAGCGCAAATTCAGTCTTCTCAAGTCTTTCGCACGGAACGGCTGCGTTTTGGGCCCATCTCTGCGTTGTTGGGGAATCCCCTTTTTCCGTAAGTTTTGGTTGGGGGACTTTGTTCCCTCCTAAGTTGGGTGTTGGGTTATTCCCTCTTTCTTTTATTTTTTGTGAAGTGAATTTTGTTTTGTGTACTGAATAATTATGAAAATGTTTATTCCGTTTTGAACTTTAAATTTATGCTTTTTTCTATATTTTTGTCAATCGTATTACTTGTTCAAAAACCAGTAAACCCACGGTACCGAATTTGGACTGCCGGCGCCTGCTGTAGTTGATTAGGGATTAGCGAGTTTAGGGACGAGATTTGACATGCGCACACTCACGAACCTAGTAGTCTTCTTTTGAGTTTAAATCTGTCGTTTATTGGCAACAAACAAACCTTTTACAACTGGCGACCGTTCCTTCAGCAGAGTAGCATGTCAGACTCGTCTCGCCCGCTTACTCGTTATTTAAAAAGGATTCGGGAGGAAACAGTTCGCCTTTTTTCAGAACTACCTCCAAATTCGCAGGCACCGGAAGTGTCAGACAGTTTTTTGAATCGCCATTTTTTCAACAAGTCTCCGGTAAACTTGGGGGGGGGGGGCGACAGCATGGGGGGAACAGGGGGATTGCCTCCCCCCAAAATTTACAAAATCCGACCCCCCCATACAGTTTAAATCCACCTCCCCCCACCCCCACAAGTTGTGGTTTCTTCCCCACCTGAATCACAACATTTAGGGGTACATTTTTCTGAACCTCCCCACCCCCAAAATTCTGAAATTCCACACCTACGAAATTCTGAACCTCCCCACCCCCAAAATTCTGAAATTCCACACCTACGAAATTCTGAACCTCCCCCACCCCCAAAATTCTGAAATTCCACACCTACGAAATTCTGAACCTCCCCACCCCCAAAATTCTGAAATTCCACCTACGAAATTCTGAACCTCCCCACCCCCAAAATTCTGAAATTCCACACCTAAAGAAATTCTGAACCTCCCACTCCAAATGAAATCTACACGAAGAATTTGACACTCCCAAAATTCTGAAATTCCGCACCTACAAAATTCTGAACCTCCCCGCCCAAAATTTGAAACACCCCCATCAGAAGAAGAGGACGACCACCCCCCGACACAGAAGGTGGGAGAGGTAGGATTTTATTGATGAAAACCAAGAGAACAGTGGGGAAAAAAATTTCAGAGACCAGGGACCCAGAGAAACTTCGGTACAGGTGCTGGGGACCAGTTTCCTGCCCTTCTCAGATTGTTTCTCATTTTGAGCTTCCTCCCAGAAATGAAAATTTGAGCAATTTAGGTGATGGGGTAAATTACCTACCCCCCTCCTCCAAAAATCCAGGGGACCAAAATTTTGAAAATTCAAATTTTCATTTTAGATTTTGATAATTTTATTTCCCTCGTTTGATGTTGTTCAGAGTACCCAAAGTGTTCTTTCTGCTATGGGGATGTAAAA
>JASAND010011455.1:0-30114 GCA_030248195.1 Trissonchulus latispiculum
AGTATGATTGTTGAAGGCCGATGAATGTATGAATAATTGTTGTATTTCTACTCTTTACTGTTTTCTATTAATAGTGGCTTTTTGGGTATATTACCTTTTCTATGTGGGCCGTTCCCTTTTCTTTTCTATTTTCTGATTACTTCTTTTCGCTATACTTAGTTTGGTTGCAACTACTTACTGCATTGTTTCGTTTACTTTATTCTCCCTGTGTTTCGCCTGTCTATGACTTCCACTTTGCTACCACTTTTCTAACTTTAATTTCTCATAACTTCTATTTGTGGTTCTTTGTTTCACCATGGGTAAACGTGCCAGGATACGTGCCACATAACTGGTCTCATGGGAATTGTGTGAGATCTATGTTTACCTTTGAAATTCTTTTTAACTTCCAACTATTGAATTACGGTAGCATTCTCTTTCCATTTTTGTATTTTAGCAGGCGCTAAAATTTTGCTATCCAGGGGAGGATGTTGAGAATCAACTAAAAACAAGTGTTGCAACTTATCTTAAAAACAAACACTAAAATTGATGGTTGCTGTTTGTACAGTCTTTAGTCTGTTAGCTACTTTGATCAGCTAGATCTGATCCATCAGTTCAGTTTTGTTAGTTGTTCGTCTGTGGAGTGGCTGCCCCTAGTCTGTATTCCTTTATATTCATCGTATGATTTAATTTTATGCCGGTAAAGCCTTGTAATCTGAATTTGCGATCGTAGTCTGGTAAGGACCTTAGTTGTTAGTTAGGTAGGTAGAATTTAGGTAAATTATTAGAATAGGCCCGGTCTAGGAACCTGTAGTCGCTCCGCCTCTAGATTTCTACCCAGGTCCAGGCAGCTGAGGTAGGAATTTCACACTTGAATGCCACCGACTGAATCAGCAGATACCCTGCTGAACACATCCTGGAACCCTTCTAAAATTAACTGAAAATAATACAAACGTAAAGTGCAATGTGCAAAACGTTTTACGGGTGCAAAAATTTTAAGTCTAATTTTAACATTTTGAGAACAAGAAGGGTAGAGAAATTACCCCCTCTTTTAAAATAGAAAATTTGAAAAGATTTTAGATCAGAAGCTTTGGCCTAACTTGACCATGGGTTAAGGTGGTGATTCCCTTTGGTCACATAAAGTTTGCACCATTATTACTCATTCATTACTTGGAGTTAAGAAGCCATTTTTATATCAAAATGCAGCTTGACATCTTCTCTTTTTAATGCATGCGATGAAACTAATGTTGCTTTTCAAAAATATGTTTAACACATTTTAGAAGAAGTATAATTTTCCAAATTTTTTGCAGACTCAAGTAAATTTTTTTGCAAGCCATCAGTTATATTATTCGATACAGCCATCAAATAGCTGGGGACGATTTTTTATTTATTGTGAAATCGCTCTTCGTTATAGAGAAATAAGCTGAAATGTGTGAGTAACCTGGCTTTTGGCTACTTTTCACAACTTTGGCAAGCGACAACTTTAGTTGTAAAGCAGCAATCGGATCAATTAAAAAAACGTCCCTGGGTATATTTGTGCAGAACTCATCTGTTAAGTATCAGCCCTCCAGCTTGCATGATGGATGCTCCACAATCTTTGGAAAACAATTGGTCGTGTTTTTGCAAAAACTACATTTTTTATGATAGCAGCCTACGGGATAGCTGTTGGAAGACGATCATGCGTCGGATAATTTGCCCCTAAGAGACCTTCAGATCGACGCCCTTAGTTTGATTTTACGGCTTGCATATTTCGAGAAATGATGGATTATTTGATTTCTTGAAAAATGACAGGTTTCCGACGCCTAAACAAGAAAATCGGCTGTATCTCACGGTAGAGAAAAGCTAGGACGTTGCTTTAAGAAGCAAAAATATGAAACTCAACGAGATCTTTCAAATGAATATAGTCATAACGTATAGCTGCTGCCAAACTTTCAAAAATTTGGAAAAAAACCGCCCTAACCAGCAATCTCGAATTTTTGAATCGGGATTGCGCGGAGGATGTTAGAACACTAAAAGAACGTATTTCAGCAAGTTTCGTCAAATTGTATCTTGATTTACGCCGCAACCAGCAATATGTGCCCAAAAGGAATCACCACCTAAAGTGGTCAAGCTAGGCGGCCAAGAAATTGGATGCTGGTGAATCCCCAAAAAAATTTAAATCTTCAAAATCTACTCATATGTACACGGTCGCCACTTTTATGGGAATTTGGCAAAAAAAGAAGAGAGATGGCTGATTCGTGATGAGTGTGTGATTTTGAAGTTGAGATTAAAAGTCTTTCTGAGTTTATTTCACAGCAAATACAATTTTATGCAACAAAGTACAAAATTTGACCGTGTACAAACAGTTTCAAATTAAACAACCCCCAACCCTTCCACCCAACCGCTAACCTGAACCTGAGCCTTCTCCAATTTTGGGTTCCAATTTTGATCCAAAGAAAGTGACCGAAACTGAAGGAAATTAGTTTTAAATTTAAATTTAAGTTCCCTTAAATTTGGCTAAACTAATTTGCATATTACGAAAATTCGGAATTTCTAATTTGCATAGTTCTGAAGTTCTTATAGATTGCAAACAAGGAAATTTCCGCATTAACTAATTTTCCCTCTATGTTCAACTCTTTTACGCATGAATTTTATTTACAGCAACTGCACAAAAATGTATATACATTGCTATTATACAAAATACATAAAAATGTCCAGCTTTGAGCTTGTTTTGTGTATCTGGTAGAAAAATTAAAGTTTTCAAATTACTGGTCGGGACAGACCGGGTCTGAGTCGGAGCGGCCCGGGCCGGGTCGAGGTCGAAAATTTTTGGAAAGGGCCGGCAGACAAAAGATGCTTACGGACTGGGGCAGGCCTGAAACTTTCGGGCAGTGAATGTCTCTAGCCTTCCCCTTAGCTATGATTAAAAAAGAAAGGCAAGCTTCAGTGGACTCAAACTAATTAAGTAAGTAGTTTAACGTGGTGTAACATTTTGTTGATAATATAATACTAAAATTCATAATATCAATACATTAGTCGGGAGACGTTTTTTTAAAGAAGTCTTTTCCAATATAAAACCGAGTACTTTCATAAGTCTCTTACAAAACTTTTTCCGTTCCCCTTGGTCCCCCCTTGCGAATCGAGAAAAATCGAATCTCGCGAAATCGAAAAATTTTGCGATATTTGAACTCAGCATGGTCGAAAACATACCCATACAAAATTTCAGCTCATTTGATCAAGTGTTAACAAGTAATTGAGTGGCAGGGAATAATCTGGAAAATTTTTTTTAAATTTAAATTTTTTAGTCGAGATCGATCAGAAATGTGTTAAAATACAACCAAGCAAAAATTGAGCTCAACTGGTAAAACTTTGCAAATTTTAGACACAGGTGTGGATATATGGAATTACCCATCACCCAAATTTTTTCAAAGGTTTTGTAGCTATTAAAAACTTATTTTAGGTTTAGCTTTAGCTTTAAAGCTATTATACAAAACATATAAAAATGTCCAGCTTTCAGCTAGTTTAGTGTATCTGGTAGACAAATTAAAGTTTTCAAATAACTGGTCGGGCCAGACCGGGTCTGAGTCGGAGCGGCCCGGGCCGGTCTGAGGTCGAAAATTTTTGGAACGGGCCGGCAGACAAAAGATGCTTACGGACTGGGCCAGGCCTGAAACGTTCGGGCCGTGAATGTCTCTAGCCTTCCCCCTAGCTATGATTAAAAAAGAAAGGCAAGCTTCAGTGAGTCAAACTAATTAAGTAAGTAGTTTAACGTGGTGTAACATTTTGTTGATAATATAATACTAAAATTCGTAATATCAATACATTAGTCGGGAGACTGTTTTGGCGCACTCGAAAAATGGCAACTTTTATTACTGCCTATAGTATACCTTGGCTCTTGTTATATAACCAACTATGCATTATTCTATGGTCATATAGGAACTAAAACATTATCTTATCAACTGTCAGATCAAAACTTATTTCATTATTTTTAAATCATTTCATTTTCCTTATCTTCAAATTCACCACAACTTTTTGGTTAAATGAAGAGTGCATAATACATAAGAGTGTGACAGCTGGCAGGCTCTATGTTATCAGCAGCTGCCCACCCCCCCCCCCCCGCAATTGCGTACCTATGCATACGTCAAAATTCTCTGTGCAGAAAGCTAAGCTTAAGTACCTCACAACAGGCTAGTTCGTGCACGCTAAACTAACCGGATGTAGGTGACAACTGATCAGTTAGCCTTAGCTTGCATAGTGCTTTTAATAGCTTTAAGCAAAGGCTAACTAAACAGTTGTCACCTACATCTGGTGCACGAACTAACTTGTTGTGGGGTACTTAAGGTTAGCTTTCTGCGCAGAGAATTTTTACGTATGAGCGAACCCCCCCCCGCAAATCAGTACCGATTACGCAACTGCGTATGCTCACGTTTTCCAATTAAGAAGGAACCCCCTGCAAATGTGACCTATCATTCGACCCCCCCCACCGCAAATCAGACCTATCATTTTTCAATTGACGAATGATAGGTCACATTTGCGGGGGGTGGCTTGCTATAGAAAAGATGTTGGCTTGCTATAGAAAAGCGTTTGGATAATAAAATACGTAAAAATCAGAAATCAAATCAGAAAAAAACCGAAAAGCGACCAAAATGTGGACCCCCCTTATTTAGTTTGACTGACTTTCCATTCTTTTAATTAGGATTAAGTTTAATTAGTGTTGCTACGCTTAATAGTTTCCCCAATTGCCGTCAACTACTTGATTTCGGTCACCCTTCCATGCGGTGGCATGCGATGACAGGGAGGTGATGTTAGTTGGAGTGAGAGGGTATGTACATTAGTGTGGCAGGTGTGTCATCCTAATGTGTAGCGTGTATGCGCATGTTAATGTGATGTGTGCTAGAAGAGCATGTGGCATGCGTTCACTCCCCCCCCCAGTTTTTCACATTCGAAGGTTTTGTGTGTTTATTTATTTGTGTATTTGTTTGTTTGTGTGTTATATGTGTATATATTTGTGTTAAGCGAACGATGTCATGGGGGACCCTTATGTGTTCATATGTATGTGTTGTGTGAACGATGTCACGTGTTTGTTTGTTTTTTGTTTGTTTATGTTTGTTTATGTTTGTGTGTATATGTCACGAACGATGTCATGGGAGTACCCATGTGTGTGTAGGGATATGTGTATGTTTGTATGCTGAACGATGTCACGAATGTTGTCATGGGGGTACCCATGTATGTGTAGGGGTATGTGTATGTGTGTATGCTAAACGATGTCACGAACGATGTCATGGGAGTACCCATGTGTGCGTAGTGGTATGTGTATGTGTGTATGCTGAACGATGTCACGAATGTTGTCATGGTGCTACCCATGTATGTGTTGGGGTATGTTGGGGAACGATGTCACGAATGTTGTCATGGGGGTACCCATGTGTGTGTGTAGGGGTATGTGTATGTGTGTATGTTGAACGATGTCACGAATATTGTCATGGGGGGACCCATGTATGTGTAGGGGTATGTGTATGTGTGTATGCTAAACGATGTCACGAACGATGTCATGGGGCTACCCAAGTATTGTGTAGGGGTATGTGTATGTGTGTATGCTAAACGATGTCACGAACGATGT
This sequence comes from Trissonchulus latispiculum, assembly GCA_030248195.1. Classification (NCBI taxonomy): domain Eukaryota; kingdom Metazoa; phylum Nematoda; class Enoplea; order Enoplida; family Ironidae; genus Trissonchulus; species Trissonchulus latispiculum. Next base: position 5,573 of record JASAND010011455.1, read on the forward strand.
CATGGGGGTACACATGTGTGTGTAGTGGTAATGTGTATGTGTGTATGCTGAACGATGTCACGAACTATGTCATGGTGCTACCCATGTATGTGTAGGGGTATGTGTATGTGTGTATGCAAACGATGTCAAGAATCTTGTCATGGGGGTACCCATGTATGTGTAGGGGTATGTGTATGTGTTTATGCTAAACGATGCCACGAACGATGTCTTGGGGGTAGCCATGTGTGTAGGGGTATGTGTATGTGTGTATGCTGAACGATGTCACTAACTATGTCATGGGGGTACCCATGTGTGTGTAGAGGTATGTGTATGTGTGTATGCTGAACGATGTCACGAATGTTGTCATGGTGCTACATATGTATGTGTTGGGGTATGTTGGGGAACGATGTCACGAATGTTGTCATGGGGGTACCAATGTGTGTGTAGGGGTATGTGTATGTGTGTATGTTGAACGATGTCACGAATGTTGTCATGGGGGGACCCATGTATGTGTAGGGATATGTGTATGTGTGTATGCTAAACGATGTCACGAACGATGTCATGGGGCTACCCATGTAGGTGTAGGGGTATGTGTATGTGTGTATGCTAAACGATGTCACGAACGATGTCATGGGGGTACACATGTGTGTGTAGTGGTATGTGTATGTGTGTATGCTGAACGATGTCACGAACTATGTCATGGTGCTACCCATGTATGTGTAGGGGTATGTGTATGTGTATGCTGAACGATGTCACGAATCTTGTCATGGGGGTACCCATGTGTGTGTAGGGGTATGTGTATATGTGTGTATGCTGAACGATGTCACGAATGTTGTCATGGTGCTACCAATGCATGTGTAGGGGTATGTGTATGTGTGTATGCTGAACGATGTCACGAACGATGCCATGGGACTACCCATGTATGTGTAGGGGTATGTGTATGTGTTTATGCTAAACGATGCCACGAACGATGTCTTGGTGGTAGCCGTGTGTGTGTAGGGGTATGTGTATGTGTGTATGCTGAACGATGTCACGAACGATGTCATGGTGCTACCCATGTATGTGTAGGGGTATGTGTATGTGTGTATGCTAAACGATGTCACGAACGATGTCATGGGGGTACCCATGTGTGTGTAGTGGTATGTGTATGTGTGTATGCTGAACGATGTCACTAACTATGTCATGGTGCTACCCATGTATGTGTAGGGGTGTGTGTATGTGTGTATACTGAACGATGTTGTAATGACCAGAAGAAAAGAATGAAATAAAATATAGTTTTGTCAGTTTTGATCCTATTCTTGACATACATTATACACATGTGCTACTGTTGTCATCTTAGTTAGTTGCCAGTCAAGTCGATACTTTCCTAACATTCCAAGTCACAAAATTGGTGGCCCCGAGAAACAACATGCTTTTTGGGCTGAAATTCCTTCTGATATGTTGCCATCTGCAATTTCATTCAATTAACAATTCGGGATACTCCCATTTGGGTTTTGTCAAGACCTGGTCCACTGAAAGATGTTTTCCTGAAGCCTTATTTTCAACATTTTTTTTCTGGCAGCTTCCTTACTTCAATCACAAACACTCTGCATGACATTTTCTCTCCATTCTGAATTCCAAAAAGGACATAATGCTACTACCTTTGGGATCAACTGGTCTACCATGGCTATTTCGGTTCGCCACGCCCAATCCCTTCGTCTGCTGCTGATCATCTTAGGAGACGTTGAACTGAATCCCGGTCCCCCCATTGTTGACAATTATTTGCAGGATGAGTTGAAAAAGGTACTGAAAATCCTCAAAGCTAGTGATCCTAATTACAGTTTGCCATCCACAATCCCCGAATTGGTGGATGCTCTTAAACAGGAAAATCAACACGTCGCTGAACATTTCCTCCTAAATCCTGACAAAATACCCAACATCTTCCCTTCCATTTCTGCTGGAACTTCCAGTACTCCAAGCTTGCCAAAAGGTCTTCCGATCAATCCTACCATCGACACAAGTTGCCACGACAATGCCAGAAAGATTGTCAAGTTGCCCGACTTCTACTCCAAAGACGCCCGACTTTGGTTTCAGCATATCGAACAACTGCTTGATGGCAAGAGTGAGGTAATCCGTAAGCAAAGTCTTTTAAGTGCATTAACTACAGATATAGTCTTGGAAGCTGGAATCGACCTGCATAGAAGGCCTACCAACTATTTTCACGTGGAAATTCTTCATTGCCGCCGTGGATCAGCCAATACTTGGGGAAGATTTCCTTGCTCACTACAATCTACTTGTTGACTGCAAGTCCCGAAAGTTAGTACAACAACCACCTCTGCTAGATGGCACCCCGTTTTCGTCATCGGAAACCGTACTTCACAGGACGAAGCAGCTTTCTAGTTCCCACATCTTGTCAATACAAGCGGTTCCTCAGATGGCAGGTGTTGACACCAGGTACTTTCAGTCGTTCCTAGAAAGATATAAGAACCTAGCTGTACCCCGCAGCCCCGACAAACCTGTGACGCTGCCAATTCGGCATCACATTGTCACTGTCGGTCCACCAAGCTTCTGCAGACCACGACGTTTTTTCGGGGCAAACCTGAAAGCAGCCAAAGAAGAATTCCTTAGTATGGAGCTCCAAGGTATTTGCCATCGCCAAGAATCACCTTGGGCGACGCCACTCCATGTTGTTGTCAAACCCGACGGAAGTCTCAGGCCATGCGGTGATTATAGGGCACTCAACACTCAGACTGTTCCCGACAGGTATCCCATGCCAAGGATTGAAGAAATCACTCAATCATTCCGCGGGTGCACTGTTTTCAGTGTACTAGATTTTCAGAAAGCCTTCTACCAGATCAAAATGGCAGTAGAAGACGTTCCTAAAACTGCCATTACCACGCCGTTTGGTAGCTTTTGTTTCGACTACATGCCGTTTGGACTACGGAACGCATCTCAGACGTTCCAGAGGTGCACAGACCTCATACTTTCAGACCTTCCTTTTGCGCGTGGGTACATAGATGACATAATCATTGCCAGCCCCAGCATCAAAATACACTTCACCCATCTAGAGCAAGTCCTGAACAGGCTCAACCACTACAACGTGCGGGTAAATTTGAAGAAGTGTAAATTTTTCCTAAGCTCCGTCGCTTACCTTGGGTGCGAGATTAGCTCTGAGGGTACACGTCCTCCAGAATCAAAAGTAAAAGCCATTCTGGATCTGAAGCCACCCGTGGATGACAAATCTCTACGCCGCTTCATGGGCCTTATGGGTTTCTATCATCGTTTCATCCCCCACTATTCGCAGCTGGCTGCACCCTTGACAGACTTGATGAAACAGTCGAAATGTTTTGTCTGGTCTGACGCGTGCCAGCAGTCATTTCTCAATCTCAAAGCTGCCCTGGCGAAAAGAACTTTGCTGTCCCATCCTAGTACCGATTCAAAGCTTATACTCACTACGGATGCTTCACAAGTAGCAATAGGAGCTGCTCTTCATTAGTTGGTGGACAACCAGTTGGAACCTCTGGAATTCTATTCCAAGAAATTTGCTGATCGCGAGAGCAAAAAGTCAGCTTTTGATAGAGAACTTCTGGCTATTTATTATTCCCTCAAGCATTTCCATTGGCTGATTGGTCATCCCTTTACAATCCGCACTGACCACAAGCCACTCACCAGGATTTTTCGATGAAAAATCCCACTCCGCAACAAAGCCGCTGGATATCATACATATCCGAATTTTCTTGCAAGATCGATCACTTGCCGGGTTCCGCAAACTTTGTGGCTGATACTCTATCCCGTGGTGTGAAAGCTATTTCTTTAGATGACCAAGCTGCTCTTGGACTTGAGCAGTTGAAAGATGTCAATCTGCAATCTTTCTTCCAGAATACATCACTACCACTTCAACGAGTCTCAACAGAGGTCGACCAAACAGCCGTTCTTTGCGAATCCCAAGGACGCCCATTCATTCCTCTTCATCTCCGTGCGGACCTAATAAAAAGTCTTCATCAACTATCTCATCCTGGTATCCGTGGAACAACGAAAATGGTCTTTAGTCGATACGTATGGCCCGGCATGAACAAAGATATCAAAGACTATGTTCGTCATTGCCAGGCCTGTCAGTCTTCGAAGATAACTCGTCATACCTCCACTCCTCTGGGAACAATTCCTACAATTGCACGATTCCATACCATTCACGTCGACCTTGTTGGACCGTTGCCTCCTTCAGGAGGTCATAAGTACCTTTTGACCGTGATTGATAGATTCACCTCCTGGGTGGAGGCGGTTCCTCTGACAACAATTACCACTGAGGCAGTATCAAAGGCTCTGGTAACCCATTGGGTCAGCCGTTTTGGAGTTCCTAGCGTGATTATATCTGACAGGGGCACCCAGTTTGAATCATCAGTTTGGAGTTACCTTATAAAGAGACTTGGAATTGAACATCGGCGCACGAACGCTTACCACCCTCAGTGCAGTGGGATGATTGAACGTTTTCACCGAACTTTAAAGAATTCTCTTCGCTGCGCCTGCGACAGAAGAGATTGGCTCTCAGCCCTCCCTCTCGTGCTGCTTGGTTTGAGAGCTACAGTCAACCATTCCGGGTTTTGTCCTGCTCAACTGGTGTTTGGAACTGAATTAACTTTACCAGGTGATTTCTTTCACCGGTCCGAGACACCTAAAGACATCCCGAACTTTGTAAATGACCTATTTACAAAGCTGTCTGGCTTCCAACCGCCAAAAAGGAAATACAAAACCAAACACTATATGCCTGATTTTGCACAAAGTGGCCATGCTTGGCTAAGGAAGCCTGTAAAGAATTCGTCACTAGACGCCCCGTACCCCGGCCCATACAAAGTCCTTAACTACGACAACAAATCAGTGACTCTCTTGATCAATGGCAAACCAAACAAAGTTTCCTTGGACCGAGTCAAGCCCGCCCTAGTGCTACACCAGACTGAGAAATCATCTCGTGTAGCCTCATTGAACAATTCTGACATTAATCAGCCTAGCCAATGCCACAAAGTTACGTTCAATTTATTGCCATCTATTTCCATTTACACAAAGTCTGATCCTAGCTCCGCTCTTCAGCGAGGGGAGCATTGTAATGACCAGAAGAAAAGAATGAAATAAAATATAGATTTGTCAGTTTTGATCCTATTCTTGACATACATTATACACATGTACTACTGTTGTCATCTTAGTTAGTTGCCAGTCAAGTCGATACTTTCCTAACATTCCAAGTCACAAAAGATGTCACGAATCTTGGCATGGGGGTAACCATGTGTGTGTGTGTGTGTGTGTGTGTAGGGGTATGTGTATGTGTGTATGCTGAACGATGTCACGAACGATGCCATGGGGCTACCCATGTATGTGTAGGGGTATGTGTATGTGTTTATGCTAAACGATGCCACGAACGATGTCATGGGGGTAGCCATGTGTGTGTAGGGGTATATGTATGTGTGTGTATGCTGAACGATGTCACGAACGATGTCATGGTGCTACCCATGTGTGTAGGGGTATGTGTATGTGTGTATGCTGAACGATGCCACGAACGATGTCATGGGGCTACCCATGCATGTGTAGGGGTATGTGAATGTGTGTATGCTGAACGATGTCACGAACGTTGTCATGGGGTTACCCATGTATGTGTAGGAGTATGTGTATGTGTGTATGCTAAACGATGCCACGAACGATGTCATGGGGGTAGCCATGTGTGTGTAGGGGTATGTGTATGTGTGTATGCTGAACGATGTCACGGACGATGTCATGGTGCTACCCATGTATGTGTAGGAGTATGTGTATGTGTGTATGCTGAACGATGTCACGAATGTCGTCATGGGAGTACCCATGTGTGTGTAGGGGTATGTGTATGTGTGTATGCTGAACGATGTCATGGGACTACCCATGTATGTGTAGGGGTATGTGAATGTGTGTATGCTGAACGATGTCACGAACGATGGGGGTACCCATGTATGTGCAGGGGTATGTGTATGTGTGATACATATATATATGCTGAGATATATATACATATACATATGTATACATATATTTATATATATACATATACATATATATAATGTATATATATTCATTTCGTGTTGCCATCGCATGGATTGTCTACCTTGATTTCCAAGTCGTTTGGCAGTGTTCTATGCATGTTTTCAGTTTCAACAGTTTGCAGAACAATAGCGTCTCCTAAAAGCATTATGTAACATTTTTTAACATTTTTTAACATTTTTGTCTTATGGGACGAGGTGGAGGAAAATGTTGTAGAAAAATTTGAAAATTTAACCTTATTCGCCTGCATCACATTCTATTATGTTAAAACGATGAACTAAATTATGAGATTTCCTAACTGAACAGTGTTGATGCTTATTGTTATGCTGCTATGTTATATTGCTTATTAAATATGAAGATCTCTTTAACTATTCCCCCCAACTCGTTTGGGGGGATAGTTAAATTATGGTCAAATGTACTAAGATGTCTTTAAAGGTTGAAATAAATGTGATAGAAGTTATCTGGGTGATGCTGACCTATTCTGAATGAAAAATGAAATAATCTTCCAGTTCTTTGTGTTCAAATTAAAAATATTTATTTTAAAACCATTTCATATGTATACAATGAATTAATGCTAACTTAAGTAATTCATGAAAGTTAAACATTGAATACTTTTAAAGATTTTTTAATTCAAGATTTTAAAAATTTAACTTTTTAAAGTTTCTTGAAAATTTAAAGTTTTTAGCTACAAAGGGATTAGAAGTATATATATCTGTTGTCAGTTCCATTTGTGTATATTATTACACTTGTCGTTACTTTAATTTATGAGTTTATGTTTATGTTTATGAGTTAGGAGTTTATGTGCAGTTTTTAAATTTGGGGGGATCCAAATTTGATGTTGTGCTTATTATTTAGGTTCACTAGCTTACTTCACGTTTCAAATTCTGGAAGAATGGCCAATGAAATTCACAAAATTGTTGAACAATGATAAGTTTTTGTGACAAATGATTTATTTATTTGATGTAATGGTTCTGTTTAAATAAATCTGCAGCATTCATCGTCTGTGTGACCTACCTATTCATTTCCTCGTATTTGCAGACAGGCTTAGATATACTCAGAAAAAAAGCAAAAGCAAATATTGGTCTTCTATACCATATAATTGCTGTGAAGTTATGTTATACAGCTGTGTTTCGAAAGCAGATTTCACACCATAACCTATTAATTGTTAACTCAAAAGTAACCGGCCAAAACACAAGAAACTGAAACTCCCTTGAGGTTTGTCGTTTTGAATTATTGGCGCGTTATTGTAAGGTTGGCGGCTAGTTGTACGTCAGAAAGGTTTAAAGGCTACAGGTGGAAGTTAGATTTTTTAGTTTCATTTTCCAATGTTGAGACACAGGAACCGCCACTACTACCGGTTCGATTCTGCTTGTTCTAGTGGTAAAACAACATGTATAATAATAATATGAGCGGTTTTGGAATTTATGTAACATACTTGAACCGTTTTGTTGTAGATTTATCTGTGTCACAACATATAGGCTATTTCTTCAAATCAAAACCTATGTTGTTATTCGTCTAAATATTTCTTGTTCTTGTTACTTTGAACTTTCAATTATTTTGACTATTTCACTGAATTGCGCCGGCCGACCCGAGACAACATCCATTTGATAAAGTTGAGGGAATCTGAGGAATTTAAGTTCTCTGCTACATCAATCCTTTGATATGAGCTTCTACTATCACTTGTTATGTAAGTTGCAAAAATAAATTACAGTAATTATCTAATTAGTTAATTTTATTTTTCAATTAGAACTCTAATAAGATTTTACTTTAGGTTCTAGTCCGGCTTCCGCTGGTATCGTATTAATTCACTTTAGCTCCGACAATAGTCTTGCCTCCAGTTCGCATTGCATTTAGGAGTTATTACAGCTACTGTATTAGTTTAGTGCAATCTTTCTTTCTTCCTTTCTTTTTCTTTTCTTTCTTACTTTCTTGAAATTTTGTTTTTCTTTCCACTAAAATATGATAGTAGCTGTACTAGGCTCATTTTAGCCTTGCCAGCTCGTAGAACCTGCATAAAACTGTCAACACTTCTTCTCTGAATAGCGTAGGAATTCTTTAGAAACGTTTGCTGAAATTTCTAATATTAAGATTTGGTTTGCGAATGGACCTATAATGGAGATGTACTACGACCAAAAAATTCCGGGTATCAAGTCGGATTCGAGCCCGATTAAACTCAATCAACTGAGCTACCGAGGCCATAAAAATGCATTAAGCTAGAAGGAGTTCGTAAGCAAACTAGCTGCCTTAGTCTTCTTTATATTGTATTATATTATATTTATGGCCGGGTTTGAGCCAGATCTAGTAGCGGGCCCGGGGTTTTGACGCCTGTGCAAGGAGCGGGCCAGACCGGGGCCCTGTTGCATAAAAACTAACAGTCTAACACTGTTAGACTGTTAAACTGTTAGACTGATATTAACAGTGTTGAACTTTTCCGTTGCATAAAGCTACTGTTAAAAAGTCGCTAATTCTAACAGTGTTTTATCAGTCAATTTAACAGGCCACACGTCAAACTGATAGGAATTCTAGCAGTCAATTTAACAGTCCACACATAAAATGGGAATTCTAACAGTCTACTTACATAACAAATAAACAGTCTATACATGTTATGGAATCTATTTATTTCATGTTTGCTCCTACTATGAATTGTTTGTTTGGTAGTATCATTGTTTTGGAAATGTTTTTGTATAGACTCTTGTGATACTGATACGAATTGGCATATCAACTAAAGGAAAGGCGAGCGAACCTACAAATATTAAATGAATGCGAAAACTTAAAACGGGTCTACACAGTGTTACGGGTTAAATAGTTAAAGTTGTTATTGGGTTTCCTGAACCAGACGTAGCATTAAACTTTCCATAAATAGCTGTCTTAGTCAAAACATCCTGAAATTAGCAGCTTAATAGCAGTTTTAACAGTCTTAAAAGTTTGTTAGACTGTTAGACCGTTTTTAACAGTCTAATATCAACAGTGTTGAGTTTTATGCAACAAACACTGATAAAACAGTGTTAAAAGGACTGTTCTAACACTGTTAAAAATAGTCTAACAGTCCCTTAACACTGTTAGGTTTTATGCAACGGAAAACGCTGTTGAACTGTTAGACTGTTGGACTGTTAGACTGTTAAAAGTTTTATGCAACAGGGCCCGGGCCTAGTAGCGGGCTCCTGGCTTTGATTGGGAACCGGGTTCACGGCTCTGGGTTCAGTTCTGCCCTGCCGACTGATAATTTATTCCCGGACCGAGGCCCGGCTTGGTCAACTTCTTATCGGAACAATCATAACTTAAGTACTGTGTTTCCCAACCGAACTGCTGCCGCTAATTTTATTAGCATATACCATATACTGTCTCCCTTTGATCCCCAAACGGAGACCCTTGTGTTTAAAATATCAAAATACAAAATTTTAAATTAATATAGCATATAAATATTACGAAAATAATTTATTTAGTTTAGCATTTTTAAAAATTTTTATTTTTTCTTCTCAATCAGCCGGGCGCGCCGAGGTTAAGTTTTTCGGTCGGTCGGGCCTGGCAGGAATTCTGTTGTAGTTTACAATTTGAAGGATGTGAGGGCCTTGGCACTGTGGTTCCCCATTAAACTTTTACAGCTAGTTCTTCTCTTACATATTATTACAGTGGGAAATTTGATTGAGAATTTTTAAAGAATAGTTGGAAATTTCAACATAAAACATTGTTGGTGTTCTAGGTGTGGTGATCACTGGATTTGTTTGTACAGTGAATGGCGGTGTCGGTACGTTTGACATGAACCATTGCATTTTATTTTTAATACAATTAGCAACAGCTGAGTAGCCGGTTGCACTTTATATACGTAAGTTATGTACATATTTTACTATGAGAGAGACCACCGTCGCTTAGCGCTCATTTCCCAGGTTTTTCTGACCATTTTTAAACGCTCAACATCTTTAGACTCCACCTTTTATAGCATACAATAAACAACACTAACACAAATCTGAATGGCTAAGGCTGATGGCTTGCCCTATGTCATAAGATCACCTTTATATCAATTGTAAAAATGCTGGAAACAGTACAACGGTATACACTTATAAACTTTTAATTATTAATGCTGATTTACAGTGCCAACTCTGATTGGAGTTAATGGATGGATGGACAGTGTTTGGGATATACTATATAACCGTTGCCGGGGTACAAGTTACCGTTCCGTTGTAGATTGAGACAAGCTATTTCCTGTTAACAGTTGAAAACTGAGACTAAAACTGAAACTGAAATTATTTGGTGGTCAATGGATTACTCTAAACTAGCGAAGTTGGGAGAAAGGGTTGCCGCTGCTTTCTCTGTTTATTTATTGCAATATCTTTTCTTTTACAAGAGGCACTTGAATTATTCCATATACGTGCAGTCGTGTTTTCCGCTCCGAGTGCTTCCATTTGAGTACCATATTAAGCATATTCTAAAAAAAGTTTTACTTTTTGGTCGTTTTGGTCGATTTTGGCCGTTTTTGACCATTTTGAAACTCCATAACTTAAATGTTATGCATTTTGACGCCTTGGCTCGATTACAACTTTTTATTCACTCAGCGAGAGCTTTTGAATGATACACAGATTAGGCGGTTTCCGCAACTTTCGATTTTTGCAGTTTGCAGCATCATTGCATTTGTTGAGTACTCTCGCGTACCGCAACGGGGGCAGCCCCCCGCACTTCAGCCAATACTTCATACCACCTCCAAGCCACATGCAAAATTTGAGCCTAATCGGTCAATCATAGCAAAAGTTAGAGTACTTAACCTCAATTTTGACCCACTTTAACCGCTTTTTACCATTTTTCACCCATTTAAGGCTCCGTAACTCACTTTGCCTACACTTTGGTGCACTGACCCTCTTACAACTTTTAATCTACGCAACAAGAGCATTCGAATAATACCCATATTGGGCGGTTTCTGTTACTTTCAATTTTGACCATTTGCAGCATCACAATATCGAGTATTCCGCATACCGCAACGGGGGAGCCCCCTCCCGCACTTCAGTCAACACTTCATTCCACTCCAAATCCACACGCAAAATTTCAGCTCAACCGGTCAACTCTAGCAAAAGTTAGAGGGGGACAGGCGTGGTCACGAGATGAATAAAAAATAAAGGGAAATACCGAGATAAAAGGGTTGCCTCTTTTGAGAAATAATTCCACATTCTGGTTTCTAAACATTAAATAAGACTAGACGCAAGGTGGGTGTTGTCGAAAGACGTTGTAATTCAATGTCACCGAAACTTTCACCTGACATAGAGTAAATCAGTTTGCATTGATTTTGCGAACGTTTGTGTAACGTTTGGGTAACGGGTTAGGCCCGGTTCACACGAGCGCACAAGCACAACGCCGAGGTGAATACAGTTTAACTTTCAGTAGAAGCATAACGCCAGCAGTCAATCAAAATGTTCCTACACTATGTATCAACAAAAGGCGTGGCAAAGCTGAATACCAAATTGCATTGCCCGTGCTTGTGCCGCGGTGTGAACGTTTTTGTCTTGTTTCTGTGATTGCACTTTTGCGCTTGTGAGAACTGGGCCTTATTTTATCTTCAATTTATAGTTGTAATACCGCTACCGTTACCGATATGCGAATCACTGGAACAATGGGATCCTTATTGTATCCTCTTCACTGGCCAAACAGGGACATATCAGGAGGCCGTAGAGGTTTGCAAATCCTTCGACGATCCTCCCTCAAAAATGCTGCCCATATATCGAGATCAGTTGGATTTGGACAGGCTCCATGACTATGGGCAAGTTATTTGGTACTGTACTGAGATATCTACTAATGAATACCTATTAAAAATTAATAAATTATTGCTAATCATCAGCGTCGTAGCTCAGCGGTGGAGCGTTCTGCCAAAGTTTCAAAGCTAGACGGTTCGAGCATTGAAAAACACTAAATGTGTAGTGGTTAAGTGCGGTCCAACACACCGATAAAAGCGAGATTTCAAGATTTTATTAAAGCTTTTTAGTTTATCAGAATTAAGAAATTCGATTGGGATTTTTGAAATGGTTAGAATTCTAAAAGCCCAAAATGTCAATGAGTCTGAAATTTTCAAATATTTGTAGATGTATATAGATGTTGTAAACCAGTGATGGAACCGGGTCACTTAGGCTTGAACCGGTGACCCGGTGACAGGGTTGAGCCCTGCTGACCCGGTGACCCGGTTTTCCAGAAAATTCCAAAATCTGCAAAAAATTTTTGATTTTGCCTGGGAAGGCTAAATTTTTGGGTTCGATGTTCCATCACCACCCCGAAAAGAATAACTAAGACGTATATGTGTGCTCTAAGTCTTTAAATTCATTTGATGGTAGCTGTAGCTTTTTCTAAATCTATGCAGATTTTAAAAGCAAACCAATAATTTATCCGTCTGCGAAATTTTGCAGGGTCTAATATGAGCACTTGTCCAAATACACGGAGTATTTTTAAAAATTTGGTTTTCATTATGTATTGCGTTAAATTAAATTAAATTTTTCACTTTCCTTCGACATTTACCTTGGTTGCGAAAATAATCTGCAAACCATATTTTACTGAATAGAGTTATGCAATAATCATAAAACTTATAACGCTAAAGTTAAAACGCTAGACAATAATTTGCCAGAGACAGACAGATTCAAATAACATCCTGCTGTGAAAATGCTCAAGACTAAAATATAGAAAAAATACCAATTAATATTGGACATTGAACAAAAATTTAAGCTAAAATTTTAGCTTGGTAAGCCAAAAATTTCTAAAATTTGCGGTAAATTCAGAAAACCGGGTCAAGACCGGGTCGAAGCTCTTGACCCGGTGACCCGGTCCAAAAAGTGACCCGAACTGACCCGGTGACCCGGTTCCATCTCTGTTGTAAACTACAAGACGATTCATAAGCCCTATTTCTTCAAAGATTAAACGGATTAGATTAAAAACCAGCAGCATTAACGAAACAGACCCGAAAATTAAACAGACTAAATCTTAATCCTGTGAGTTAAATGAGCTAAGCGGATTAATGTGTTATTAAAAAAATGTATTCTGAAGCACTGGTTATAGATTGAAAAGTGAGAAGGCTGAGAGGGTACCGGGTCAACGAATATCCTTGCCCAGCAGCACTGGATTTCAAAGCACTAACAGCCGTGCGAAGAGACGAGACGACTCGGTCGACTCTTAGATCCTTCGGACTAAGTAGCCTGGTTTTGGTCGACCCAAGTAGTAGGAAATTGCAAGAGCTGGCCCCTCAGCCTCAGCTGTATCCCCTTAATCTCCTTAATCCACCCCGCTGAAGGGCCAGCTCTTGGAATTTGTTTTAGGGGTTTATTTTAGTGGTTGGGATTAATCCCCTACCTATGTTTTTGGGGCTACTGAGAGTAAGTGATTAATCCGCAACTCGAATTATTTGATAGGATTAGGGTTAGATTAATCCCCCTTAGTTTAGGAATATTAGACTAGGGCAACATTCACAGCTCAATGCGTTTAATTGGGTTAGGGTTAGAATAATCCAAATTGTCTTGGCATCTCGGTAGTAATTCAAGGAATGCCCGTAAGTCTCATACTTCTTTGGGATTAATTATATGATTGGCTTCTGTAAAATTTGTGGGGAGGAACTGACTTAATGACTATTTTTACGGTTGATGAGTCTTTAAGTAGCACCCAACCGGGCAAGTTGAACACTGACTGCTGAACAAAAAGGAGAGAGGTCACTTCTTAATAACCTTTGCATTTCTCTCCCCATAAATTTTGCATCTGAGTCCCGCTTTAGCACCTTTGACCCTGCAATGACCTTTTTGAGTCTCACTTTAGCACCAGTTTCAGTTTAGCACCTTGAGTCGATTATATCCACTTTAGCACCGCTGAACCAACAGTAAGAAAATTTACCCCTATTAGAATTTTGACCTTATGTTGAATAAGAATAAGTGGCCCTTAAATTTATTTAAGATTTAATTTAATTTTAATTTAATAACAGATTAATCAACTAATTTACAAAAATTACATGATAAACGTTGAAACAGTCATAATTGTTTCTGTTTGTTTATTTGTTTGTTTGATCGCTTGTTAGTTCGCAGTTGCCAATTTGAAGGCTAATAGAATGTTTAAATAATAGTCAGCTCTAGTACGCTGATTCAAGTAAACGTGGAGGGGGTAGTCCAAAAAACACTGATTGTAATGATGCAAATAGCACTGACTCTTAATTTAAACCGAATTAAATTAAAAATTATGTAAAATAAATTATTGAAAAAATAGTTGAAATTAGATTAGAATGATTTTTACGATAGTCTATAATTGTAGCGTTTTGAACAGTATTTTCCATGTAAAGAGAAAAATCTACAGTAACCCATGTCATGAAGGTGCTATAGTGGGACTCTAGGTGCTAAAGTGCGAATGACCTTTATGTGACCTTACTGGTCTTCATATTTAAGGAGGTGCTAAAGTGAGGCTGGTGCTATTAAGTGGGACCTAATCCTTTAATGCAAGGAGTTTAGCAAATTAACGGTAAGAGGAGAAAGTTCTACTGGAATTCAGCTTAGAGATTAAGTTCAATGTTTAAAGTTGAATTGAAATTAAATTTAAAGCATTCTACGTAAAACCAATTCAAACAGGTATTAATTTCAAACAGTTAGATCCACAACATTGCGACAAAATTAATAAATACATTAATATTTCCATACCTATGCCAATCAAGTCTGCCGTGAAAAACTGATTTTAGGTTCGCGTTTAATATATCTTCTTTTATTTTTTCTTCTTTTATTTAATTTCTAACCAACTAACTTTAATTCTAACTAGTTTCTAACTTGAATTGAATTGAAAATTATGCTCTTTTTTAGATTAAACTGTTAAACGCCTAATATTAAAGATGTAAAATTTGTGGGGAGAGAAATGCAAAGGTCATTTAGAAGTGGCATCTCTCCTTTTCGTTCTGCAGTCAGTGTTGAACTTGCCCTGTTGGGTGTCACCTGAAGACTAATCAAGCGTAAAAAGCGTCATTAAGTCAGTTACTCCCCGCAAAATTTACAGAAGCCATATGATTAAACAGCAACTTTGTAATCCAGCGCGATTAGTTGGTTGGTAAAATGAGAGTCCTAACTGTTAATAGCATATTCACCTGTTTTTGCTGCTTTTTGTACAGTAATCGGAGTATATGTAGCTTAGATTTATTTAATAAAAATGGCAAGAAAAACACTAACAACTGCAAACGTAAAGCGTACAATGAAAGTCATGGGTTCAAAGCTGGGCATTTTGATAGTATCGAAAACAGCGTAACAACGAAATTTGAGATACAGATATAGCAGTCTTCCAAATAATATGAAAACCGCATAAAGACCACATAAAAACCGCAGAAAGGCAGTCTTCCAAATAATATAAAAACCGCATAAAAACCACATAAAAACCGCAGAAAAGCAGTCTTCCAAATAATATAAAAACCGCATAAAAAGCGTTATAGAGCTTAAATGACCGTGGTTAACATCAAATTCACATTCTGCGAACACTACCGCGACCAGTAGCTGTGTCAATCCAGTCTGCGTGGTGGCTTAACACTAAAATAACTGCGCTCTCCGCGTCTATACCATATCTTTCTTGGGTGGCGTGGCATTCATTCATAAACGCCTGTACGAAATTCACGAGAACAATTCTTCCATGGTTTCTGGCAATATCCAAGTAAAGAGGATTCGGAGGATCGAAACTTTCCATGGACAGGTGATCATTAGTAGCCTAAAATATAAGGTGGCAGTTAAGCTTAAACTGAACAAATACTCAAACGCAGCTTCATCTTGGTACAAAATAAGAAAAGTTAGGATAGCCACAGTTGATTTTCATCAAATTAAACCTTCAAATAAGGATGCTCCTAGTTGCTCCGTTTCTTTCTCATTATACAAATCCAATAACTTGACATTTCACATACATTTACAACTATTTACGTACATAATTACATTAGCATGCTCTACAAAACTAATGCAAAAGAATTTTTATTGGTGGTAAATAAGATGTCCATACTAATGCTTATATTAACATGAATCGCTGTGTTGTTCGGCAATCTGCAGTACTCTATTCCGTCCCGACAGTGGGGGCAGTTCGCTACACTTTGCGTCCACCTGTGAATACAAGCCGGATGAAACAGATGTTTGCATGGTGTGCTGGCTCCCGTGGTTTGATCCACAGGATTCATGCAAACAGTGCACTGCGTTACCCTCAAGTTCGAACTGGAGGCACCATCAGATGTGGGTACGTCAGTTGAACTACAGAGATCACTGGATGTGGTTGGAACTGGTGCGATCATTAGAGCTGGTTGAACCGAAGTATTATCCGTTCGTACGTTAAGCTGGGAAAAAGAAAATTGTCCAGCGTTAGATGTATTATTAGTTATCGATACTGACGAAGTCGGTTCACGGAGAGCGTCTTTAATTGTCGACGTACCATAGTCTTGGAATAGGGCTGATGTAAAGTCCGTATTACTAGATGTCTCGGTATTCTGAGCGGAAATCGATTCATTAGCCACTGCACCCGAATCTGTCGTAATAGGAAATACAGATACAGTAGGGTGACTTGGGCCGGCGGTGTTCTGAGAAGACAAATTGAGAGAAGACAAATAAGATCGTAAACGGTAATTAGTGGATTGGGAATCGCTGACATATCATATCGCTGACTAATATTATCTGTGTCTACAGTTACTGTAGCTGTCCACATTACTGCTAGACGTTGCAGCATTATTATCTGTCTCGATGGTTACATTGGTCGAAGTGTTTGCACTGGTGTTAGCAGTTGCAGAAGGTTCTACATTAGATGTTATTGGCTGTCGCCCAAATGAAACAGAAAAACTAGTACACGATCCGGTATCCATATTTATGGTAAAAAAAGTATTTTTCCTCATTTACTGCATAGACCATATGCAGTAAAATCAGGCAAAACAAAAACTTTGACATGGCTGGTGAACTGAGAGAAAGAGAACCCGAAATGAAAGCAAGATACGAAACTTTTCGTGAACGTGCAAGTATGTGGATGATACGTATGTCTAAAGCATTAATTTTTCCGGAATGAGAGTGGTAGTAACAGCTTAAAAAGTAGCAGTTTACCCCAACTAACCAAGATTTGTAGCAGCCACCGCTAGCATTAAAACCTAAGGACCAGCACCTCCACTCTAAGAAAAGGTTGTGAGAACGTTGTTATTTTACCAGATTTAGCTTAACGTTGCCTTAAGAAAAGCGATTAAGAAACGCAAGTTGCCCATTAATTTGCTGTTGCTGTTGTTGCAAGCAAATTTGTCTTTGTTGTGCTAACAAGCAATGTGTTGTTAGTTTTCTTAGTTAAAAATTGCTGCGTCTTCCTGGATTTTAGCACAGCGGTATAGGTATATGTTATTGTGTAATTATTTATCGATAGAGACACGAAGGTCTAAAAACATAGGGGCCGATCCTATCAAGCGTTTCAATCCGGGTTGAAACCTGAATCCGGATTCAAAACGGGATTGAAAACTTAACCCCAGTCCTATCATTACGGGGTTGACTTAATCCAAGTTTTTGAATAGGGATTCAATCCGGGTTGAAACTCGATCCCAATCCAGTCCTATCATTGTATCGGAATTGAAATTTTGGCGTTGAAATGGGATTGAAATTGGCAAATTTCAATCCACCTAGGGGAGGTGGGTTGAGATTTGGATCCAGCTTTTAGAGCACGATTTGAAACACCTTTAAAGTAAGCATTGTGGCTGTGTAACGCATGGTGATATTTTTATTGTTAAATTCTTATGAGAAATTGTTGTTATTGTTCTTCTGTTCAGAAAATCTGTTCTCAAAACTTTATAATTTACAATTTAATTAAACCAATATAGTTTGAAACAGAATATGCATGGCGTGGTCGAACTAGATTGGCGTATTGATCAGTCTTCACCCTCCAAACTGTGTATTAATTAATCTTTATTCAAAGGAGGAGTCCAGTTTTAAATATCTTCATAAACTCAAAACAGCAAAACTAGAAAGAGCAAAATCGACCCGATCCGCAATTCGGAGGCCGGATCTGATCGGATCGCTTGATGCAATCGGATTGGCGATCCGACTAGTTACCACCACCACACAACAACTTGTTAATACATTATATATGTGGTAGACAGATACCGAAGTTAGACACTTCTACAAGTGTCTAGTCATTTTTGACACTTCGCAAAGTGCCTAGGCACATTGAGAAAATTTTGTCAGAGTGACGTTTTTGTGCAATGTGTCTAGGCACTTCGCGAAGTGTCTGACCATCATTAGACACATTCAGAAGATTTCATTTGTCATGAACTATATGACTCCAATCAATTTATTTGTTGACACAACTGTGGTTCAACTTTCGGAAATTTCAAATATTTAGTTTTTTACATATTTTACTGGATCCTTATAATTACATTTCGTCTGCAGTCTATTGTAACAAAGTCAAAACAACAAGACATTAATTAAATTAGCAATTAAATGCTTCACTGGACAAATCAGTCAGATTTTTACAAAAACTTTTCAGTCATCACAGACACAGAAATAACGTCATAAGTTGAGAAAACTAGGCAAAAATTCAGGTTGCGCTTACATGTAGGGAAAATGCTGGATATCCTTCTAATTTTATCGTTGTCACTTTATAATCTGTCTACTTTACATATGCTCATTTCTTGATTCGTGAAAAGGTATATACGTAGGTGTTCGGAAAAGGTCAAAAAATTCTGAACAAGCAATTCAAACTGCAAAAATTCGAAAAAAGCAATCGAAACTGTTAATTGCTAAAGTTGGTGCTCAAAATTAATGTCATATCTCTTGAATTCATCAATTTTTGTGATTACAACATAGAAACTTCATACTAAATTTCAATAATATATAAATTTGGAACTTTTTTGAAATTTTGCACTTTCTGAAAAAAAAATAAAAATACTAATTGCTAATTTAATCAATTTAATCTTGTTGTTTTGACTTTGTTACAATAGACTCCAGACGACATGTAAGTATAAGTATTTATCCAGTAAAATATGTAAAACCTAAATATTTGAAATTTCCGAAAGTTGAACCAGTTGTGTCAACAAATAAATTGATTGGAGTCATATAGTTCATGACAAATGAAATTTTCTGCATGTGTCTAATGAAGGTAAGACACTTCGCGAAGTGCCTAGACACATTGCAGAAAAACGTCACTCTGACAAAATTTTCGCAATGTGTCTAGGCACTTTGCGAAGTGTCTAAAATGACTAGACACTTCTAGAAGTGTCTAACTTCGCTATCTGTCTACCACATATACATAAGTTATATGCAATGTATCTGACATCAAAGTACAAACGAAAGACCTGCTCTCTGTTAGGCTGCTAAGCATTGACGAAAATAAATTCAGTAAATTATCCTACAAATTTCTTTAATCAGTGTTGCTCAGTTTTTAACTGATACATATGCTGGCTATGCGGGATTACTGGGGAGGGGGAAGATTTTTTGCAAAAATGGGCGAAAAATTGACATTTTCTTGGCGTATTTTGCATGGAGAAACGCAAAAAGTTTTCAAAAATGCCTGGATTTAAGCTAAAATAGGCATGTTAGGTAAAAATCTCCGCGTTAAAAATTTGCTTATTGTTGGCAAAGATTTTTGCACCCAACGAATCCAGAGAAGAGAGCAAAAATCCCGAAAAGGCGATTTTGGGAGAAGGTATATAATTTCGGGGCGGGAGCGGCCTCCTGTAAAAAATACCTGATATGCTAAATTTGTATTTTATAATCTTAAATTTGTACTTGGCTGTAGAGGCCATCGTATGTTCACAATTCTTAGAAATTGTACGTCTTTTGCTTAATTTATCTAATTTCATGCTTTGCTATGATAAAAGGAAAAATTTCCAGTGAAACTAGTATGCTAGGATATGTTTGCCAATGCGAAATTCTATTTTAAGTTTCGTTTCACTTAGCGTTTTACAGAAGCCACTTCATTCATTCATTCATTCATTCATTTCATCCATCCATTAAATCACTCATTCATTTTCATTCCAAAATAACAGAACATAACAGAAAATGAAACATACATATATACATAAGATGGGTCAATCTACCAGTTGAAGTGAAATGATTATGTAAAAATTAATATTATCACAGCCATCGAAACTGTCTCATTCGAAACGAAAAAGCTAACAAGAAATTGCAAAACATTGCAATACGAGGTGTACTGGAAAATGTTGCCAAAATACTGCATCCATATTGGGCGATTAAACATAGAACAGCAACAGCAATTGCGTTGAATAGCGCCCCACATGCAAAACAAATATTGCTTAAAACTGGATTCAAAAAGTGATTGAAAACGGGATCGAAAATGGGGTTGAAAAATTTGAATCCGGATTGACTCGATCTCAATCCCAAAAAGTTTGATAGGATTGGATTCAAAGCAGGATTAAGTCAATCCAAAAATTTCGGGGTTGAACCCCAAAACAAGTTCGATCCGGATCCAACTCAATCCCATATTGATAGGATCGGCCCCTCAGGCGACGCAGTCGCTTATGTTTGCACGGTTAAAGTGAAGAAAGAAATGGAACAAAGTAAGGGAGCATATTTGCACTGAAGAACAATACCAACAATTTCTCATAAGAATTTTAATTAAATAAAAATATCACCTAGTGCTACACAGCCACAATGCTTACTTTAAAGGTGTTTCAAATCGTGCTCTAAAGGAGCTGGATCCAAATCTCAACCCACCTCCCCTAGGTGGATTGAAATTCAAGCCAATTCTCCAATCCCCATTTCAACGCCAAAATTTCAATTCCGATACAATGATAGGACTGGATTGGGATCGAGTTTCAACCCGGATTTGAATCCCTGGCTCAAAAACTTGGATTAAGTCAACCCCGTAATGATAGGACTGGGGTTAAGTTTTCAATCCCGTTTTGAATCCGGATTCAGGTTTCAACCCGGATTGAAACGCTTGATAGGATCGGCCCCTATGTTTTTTAGACCTTCGTGTCTCTATCGATAAATAATTACACAATAACATATACTCTATACCGCTGTGCTAAAATCCCAGGAAGACGCAGCAATTTTTAACTAAGAAAACTAACAACACATTGCTTGTTAGGCATACAACAAAAACAAATTTGCTTGCAACAACAGCAACAGCAAATTAATAGACAACTTGCGTTTCTTAATCGCTTTTTCTGCTAAAAGGCAACGTTAAGCTAAATCTGGTAAAATAACAACGTTCTCACAACCTTTTCTTAGAGTGGAGGTGCTGGTCCTTAGGTTTTAATGCTAGCAGGTGGCTGCTACAAATCTTGGTTAGTTGGGGTAAACTGCTACTTTTTAAGCTGTTACTACCACTCTCATTCCGGAAAAATTAATGCTTTAGACATACGTATCATCCACATACTTGCACGTTCACGAAAAGTTTCAAATCTTGCTTTCAATTTCCGGTCTCTCTTTCTCTCAGTTCACCAGCCATGTCAAAAAAGTTTTTGTTTTGCCCGATTTTACTGCATATGGTCTATGCATAAAATGAGGAAAAATACTTTTTTTACCATAAATATGGATACCGGATCGTGTACTAGTTTTTCTGTTTCATTTGGGCGACAGCCAACAACATCCCTAATGTAGAACCTTCTGCAACTGCTAGCACCAGTGCAAACACTTCGACCAATGTAACCATCGAGACAGATTATAAAGTGACAACGATAAAATTAGAAGGATATCCAGCATTTTCCCTACATGTAAGCGCCAACCTGAATTTCGCCTAGTTTTCTCAACTTATGACGTTATTTCTGTGTCTGTAATGACTGAAACGTTTTTGTAAAAATACGACTGATTTGTCCAGTGATTGTGGAGAATTTAATTGCTAATTTAATTAATGTCTTGTTGTTTTGACTTTGTTACAATAGACTGCAGACGAAATGTAATTATAAGGATCCAGTAAAATATGTAAAAAAAAACTAAACATTTGAAATTTCCGAAAGTTGAACCACAGTTGTGTCAACAAATAAATTGATTGGAGTCATATAGCGCGTTCATGACAAATGAAATCTTCTGAAGGTGTCTAATGATGGTCAGACACTTCGCGAAGTGCCTAGACACATTGCACAAAAACGTCGCTCTGAAAAAATTTTCGCAATGTGTCTAGGCACTTTGCGAAGTGTCTAAAATGACTAGACACTTCTAAAAGTGTCCAACTTCGCTATCTGTCTACCACATATATAATGTATTAACAAGTTGTTGTGTGGTGGTGGTAACTAGTCGGATCGCCAATCCGATTGCATCAAGCGATCCGATCAGATCCGGCCTCCGAATTGCGGATCGGGTCGATTTTGCTCTTTTCTAGTTTTGCTGTTTTGAGTTTATGAAGATATTTAAAACTGGACTCCTCCTTTGGAATAAAGATTAATTAATACACAGTTTGGAGGGTGAAGACTGATCAATACGCCAATCTAGTTCGACCACGCCATGCATATTCTGTTTCAAACTATATTGGTTTAATTAAATTGTAAATTATAAAGTTTTGAGAACAGATTTTCTGAACAGAAGAACAATAACAACAATTTCTCATAAGAATTTAACAATAAAAATATCACCATGCGTTACACAGCCACAATGCTTACTTTAAAAGGTGTTTCAAATCGTGCTCTAAAAGCTGGATCCAAATCTCAACCCACCTCCCCTAGGTGGATTGAAATTTGCCAATTTCAATCCCATTTCAACGCCAAAATTTCAATTCCGATACAATGATAGGACTGGATTGGGATCGAGTTTCACCCGGGATTGAATCCCTATTCAAAAAACTTAGATTAAGTCAACCCCGTAATGATAGGACTGGGGTTAAGTTTTCAATCCCGTTTTGAATCCGGATTCAGGTTTCAACCCGGATTGAAACGCTTGATAGGATCGGCTCCCTATGTTTTTAGACCTTCGTGTCTCTATCGATAAATAATTACACAATAACATATACCTATACCGCTGTGCTAAAATCCAGGAAGACGCAGCAATTTTTAACTAAGAAAACTAACAACACATTGCTTGTTAGCACAACAAAAGACAAATTTGCTTGCAACAACAGCAACAGCAAATTAATGGGCAACTTGCGTTTCTTAATCCGCTTTTCTTAAGGCAACGTTAAGCTAAATCTGGTAAAATAACAACGTTCTCACAACCTTTTCTTAGAGTGGAGGTGCTGGTCCTTAGGTTTTTTAATGCTAGCGGTGGCTGCTACAAATCTTGGTTAGTTGGGGTAAACTGCTACTTTTTAAGCTGTTACTACCACTCTCATTCGGAAAAAATTAATGCTTTAGACATACGTATCATCCACATACTTGCACGTTCACGAAAAGTTTCGTATCTTGCTTTCATTTCGGGTTCTCTTTCTCTCAGTTCACCAGCCATGTCAAAGTTTTTGTTTTGCCTGATTTTACTGCATATGGTCTATGCAGTAAATGAGGCAAAATACTTTTTTTACCATAAATATGGATACCGGATCGTGTACTAGTTTTTTCTGTTTCATTTGGGCGACAGCCAATAACATCCTAATGTCGAACCTTCTGCAACTGCTAACACCAGTGCAAACACTTCGACCAATGTAACCATCGAGACAGATAATAATGCTGCAACGTCTAGCAGTAATGTGGACAGCTACAGTAACTGTAGACACAGATAATATTAGTCAGTCGATATGATAAGTATCAGCGATTCCAAACATCCACTAATTACCGTTTACGATCTTATTTGTCTTCTCCCTCAATTTGTCTTCTCAGAACACTGCCGGCCCAAGTCACCCTACTGTATCTGTATTTCCTATTACGACAGATTCGGGTGCAGTGGCTAATGAATCGATTTCCGCTCAGAATACCGAGACATCTAGTAATACGGACTTTACATCAGCCCTATTCCAAGACTATGGTACGTCGACAATTAAAGACGCTCTCCGTGAACTGACTTCGTCAGTATCGATAACTAATAATACATCCCTAACGCTGGACAATTTTCTTTTTCCCAGCTTAACGTACGAACGGATAATACTTCGGTTCAACCAGCTCGTAATGATCGCACCAGTTCCAACCACATCCAGTGATCTCTGTAGTTCAACTGACGTACCTACATCTGATGGTGCCTCCAGTTCGAACTTGAGGGTAACGCAGTGCACTGTTTGCATGAATCCTGTGGATCAAACCACGGGAGCCAGCTTACCGTGCAAACATCTGTTTCATCCGGCTTGTATTCACAGGTGGACGCAAAGTGTAGCGAACTGCCCCACTGTCGGGACGGAATAGAGTACTGCAGATTGCCAGAACAACACAGCGATTCATGTTAATATAAGCATTAGTATGGACATCTATGTTACTCACCAATAAAAATTCTTTTGCATTAGTTTTGTGAGAGCATGCTAATGTAATTATGTACGTAAATAGTTGTAAATGTATGTGAAGATGTCATCAAGTTATTGGATTTGTATAATGAGAAAGAAACGGAGCAACTAGGAGCATCCTTATTTGAAGGTTTAATTTGATGAAAATCAACTGTGGCTATCCTAACTTTTCTTATTTTGTACCAAGATGAAGCTGCGTTTGAGTATTTGTTCAGTTTAAGCTTAACTGCCACCTTATATTTTAG
>JASAND010011456.1:0-67533 GCA_030248195.1 Trissonchulus latispiculum
AATGTTTTACATATCATTCTTAGACTTTTTCTTTCTGGTCTAAACCTAACGTAATAAACCGTAAAAAATATTTATTTTTCCTATATTACAGCCACCACATTAAATAAAGAAAAGCTGGCAGCCTGTAAGCCAGAAGAATTCGAATGTTTTCTGGGCACCTGTTTGCCAATCGAAAAACGCTGCGACGGAAACAGAGATTGCGAGTTTTTTGAAGACGAACTATATTGCTCGTATGAACGTAAGTTTGCTAGCAAGCTACTCAGACTTCTAAAAAAAGTTGTCCCCGCCAAAGATTGAACCACGGATTTGCAGCCCTGCATTCGGATGCTCTAACCATTCAGCTACTCCCACACTCCTTGAGACAGACTTTATACAATGATTTCAAGCTTTCCGAATTCACTTTGCTGTTATTTAACCGTAAATTTTGACGTTTACAGATTAAAAATTAGCCTAATTGCAACCAATAAGGTTGGGGAATGGAAAAACCAAAGCTAGAATATTTTTGTCTCGAGTCAGTTTCGATATTATGTTCTCCCTCGTTATTCCTGTAGTAAAAAATCATAGGAAACTGTAATTGTAAAATAATTAAGTCAGCGCTGATAAAGAGAAAATATCATACTAACTTAATTAATAAATTAATTAACTTTCCAATTAATTAGCTTTCTTCCTAGAACTGATAATATTCTCTATTTAATCCAAGCATTCTATTTTCGCATTTATTTATTTCAGCCGGCCCAACTCCATCTACAACTGGAGCGGGTGAAAGCACAACTCCTGGCCTTCCACCAACTCTGGGTCCAGGTCCAGGTCCGGGCCCGGGTCCATTTACCGGCAGCCCACCACCGATCGGGGTAACCCCAACCACCCTGCCCGGAGGGGTAACGCCCGGAGGAAACGAAACCGTTCAACCCGGAACCCTGGGACCTGGAGGGAATGCCACCGACAACCCGCTAGGAACGGACGCACCGGGCAACGGAACCCTGGGTCCCGGGCCGGTAACCGGTGGACCCGGGCCCGTGGGGCCTGGCCCAGTGACCGGGGATACACCCGTCACAACGACCGCTTCTGGACCGGGCCAGGGCACAACCCCATTCTCGTCCAACGCTCACAATCATCCGGTCAAGGGACTGAAACCACTGCTAACCCAGCTGGACTCACCGCCTGAATCTGCGGAGACCAGCGATCAAATGCAAAAGAAGCAAATCTCAGCCCTACTTGTGATGCAGTCACCGATGCTGTTCAATTGGACTCAACAGTTATTGGATATAGGACATGGATAAAGTCCATAATTTAGGGTGATAATAAAAGCGTTTGTAGGGGATCCTATAGGCAAATAGTTTAAGAAATTGGAATTCAAAACAAGGAGGAAAATCCCTGGCAGAACGGACAGACTGACACAACTTCACAAAAGGGGTTAGCTACTTCATCTTTAGATGAAATTTTAGAAATTACAAATTCCGTAAATATAGATCTAATAAGAGTGAAAATTATATATGAAATAGCATCAAACATTAGCCTGATTAGTATTGTTGTGCACCGGCCTTGTCCAGACCGGCTGGCCGAACGCGCCAGGTCCAGAGTGGGCCGGCCGGTGACAGGACGGCCAGCCAGTGATAAGCCGGCCGGTCAAATACGGGGCGGCCGATCGGGCAGTGACAGTTTCTTCGGCTTATCATCTTAAATTTGCTAAAACCTGACTTGAAAACTAACAAATATCTTACTTGTATTTTGGATAGCTGTCGAAAAGTCGAATCGGCCGGCCGACCGGCAGTTCCTGGGCCGGCCGGCCCAGGAAAATTGGGACGGTTAACAACACTACTGTTTAGTTTCCAAACGGATGCATTCATACATACGTAGAAGAGCATTAAATTTTTGACAACATAATGATCGAGCGAATGTCGATGTTGTATGTCATTCAAAAACACCACCACACTTTACAAAATTAGGGCGTTTTAAGAAGACAGGCAGTCTCAAATGACACATCACTAATCTACAGTGTACTCCCAGGTATTGCACGTGCGTTCTAGCCCGTTCCCTGCTTAGCTGCCATGTCTGGATCTACTGTCCAAGAATATGTAATATTCGCGTTAGTGTGGGCTATCTTAATCTAAATTAGCCACAGCTATAAAGTTTCAGCCAACGCAAACTACAACTTTAACTGAAACCCCGCCGAATCTGGAATCTACAGGCATGGAAGGAAAAAGACTGAAACAGAATGTGTCTGTCTATCCCATACTTCAGAAAATTCGACTCAAATTTCGAAAGCTAAGCTATCGAAAATCCAGTAAACCGATGCGTGTTTGGTATAAATAAGCATATAAATACGATTTAACGTATTTCCTAACTATGGCAAACCGAAAGAAAAACAACAATCCACAAACCAAAATGTTCCTTTCCACAAGTAACAGCTTTATTTATCGGAAAGTCTGATGTTTATGTTTAACAAAACAGATTATGTTAACACGACGTACATATTTTAATAAACAAAAAACCACGTCCTATGTTCTGCCAACATTTTCAATCCAACTCAAAGCGAAAAACCAATTCCATTCTTACATCAAAAATTTTCGAACAACTCTTTCGAAAGCAATTTCTGATATTGAGCCACTCAAAAGGCACATGTGTTCAGAAAAAAATAACCGCTTTTTTAGTTATCAAAGAACCTCGAAAGTGAAATCCAGGATCACAGGAGCAGAAAATATGAAAAAATAAATAAATTTAACAAACACACACACACAAAGTTGAGATAACAGTAATGCGGAACCTGTCACCAAAAAGGTCAACAACAGAAGGACACCAAAGTTAACGAACCCAAATAATTCTCTATACCAACCCCATACATAATTAGATGAACCCGATTACCAAACACTGTTACTTTAAAAAGTCAAAAATTCCATCTCAATAGCTATCTAAGAAAAAGAAAGACAAAACTTACATTTTAAAAATAATTGAAATTATTAATTTTGGCGAATCTTGTACTGTACCTTCGTACTTCACTGTTGGTTAAACTTCCTACAATTCTTTGTACAGAAAGAAACACTCAAAGAAAAATATTCTTTCTCAAAAACATTTTAAGCAAAAACTGCCTTCTCCACCAAAGACAAATCACTTTAACTCACTAGCGCTGCATTATACGCACATAATATAAATAAAATAACAAGTCTCGTCTCATAACTTATACATGTATATACGTAATGCATACAAAAAAATCTTATATATAGATAAATAATATACGGATTACCTACACAA
Organism: Trissonchulus latispiculum; assembly: GCA_030248195.1. NCBI lineage: Eukaryota > Metazoa > Nematoda > Enoplea > Enoplida > Ironidae > Trissonchulus > Trissonchulus latispiculum. Next base: position 3,250 of record JASAND010011456.1, read on the forward strand.
ATACCCAACGAAAGAAAGGAGAAACAAACAATATTGACTGGCTTTTTCCTAGCCCAAAATTTCTGGCGGGGGGGGCAAGTCTGGGGGCCCCCTAGGTCTGGAGGCGGGCACCGATTTCTGGGGGCGAAAATAATTTTTTCAAAAAATGCTTAAAAAAAGCTAATTTTTGCTGCTGAACTAAAATCTGAACAATTTTCAACTTAAATTTAAGCTTAAAATGGCTAAAAATGTGAAAAAAGGACCGAAAAATCCGGCGAAGCCGTAAAAGCTTTTCAAAATTTACCTTAAAACCCTATCTTTCTGTTGACTTTTGAAGTCTGGGGGGCCGGCAAGCCCTAATCCTGGAGGAGGCAACCCAAGTCTGGGGAAACGATTTCGGGGGAGGGGGGGTTCCCCCCACCCTCGCCCCCGTAGGAAAAAGCCAGAAGCCAGACTGATACGTAAATATCAATCAATAAATCGAGCGGAAAATATCGATCACTAAACAACTCAATCTTTTGTCACTACTCCCAAACATATCATTACGTACAACTTAAATTCGAAAAATCTGATCTGACAAAAAATCATTTCACAGCAACATTTAACATGAGATAGCAACAAAAATGGTTCAGCCAAATTTAAATATCATAATATTTCTCCGAAATGATTTAATCCTAACACCAAACAACTTCACGGTAGTTTAACAAGAGTCAGTGTAGACCAAGTCAGGTGCAAAAGGCACTCAGCAGACAGCGGTTGCTCAAATTTAAATTTAGACTTTTAAACGTTTAAATCAAATCTTTTAACATGATCCAACAGCCAAACTGATATCAATTTAATAAAAGTAAATGAAATATAAAACATGATTTGGTAGGTTAATAAAATGCTAATTAATTGTTCACCATCTGGCAAGCTTGTTTTTCAAGCCAATGAAAAACCCACTCAGCTTAAAAAATACAAGCTAGACAGTACCAGAAAACCACAAAAAGCTAAATTAATTTCAAGTATATATTCTATTTCTTCTCTGCTCTCAAAAATAAACATATACCCCTAGTACAGCATTATCAGCAACAAATTGCCATCCACAATCAACAATCCACCCCCCCCCCAAAGAAAGGTATTCAATAACACTGCCCAACTACTCTGCTGTAGTCCAGATAGTCACAAAAAGTAACAGAGTATCACAGTTAGAAATAAAAATTCAGCCTAAAATCGAGCCAGCATTCTGTCCCCAAAATCCAAATTCCATCCACCGGTACACTCAGTGTGGTTCAGTCGTCAATCATCTAAAATGCAAAAAAGAATAATCCTGAATACAAAAACATAATCATAAAATTGAAAACGGTACTTTTCTTTTCTTCTAAATTCCTCAAACTTCAAAAACTCCTCTCAAACTATTATCAGCAACACGAAATTAATAAACAATTTCCCCCCCATAGCGCCCAAGCCATGTAAATTTGACGCAACAGCAGCCGTCTAAGCCCTCCAATATGGCTTTTTTCTTCAGACTAAGCCTTATAATATAGTGACCAGGATCCGATCGCTAAAATCGATCCGATCCGCGATCCGGTAGGCCGATCGGATCGGCTTGGATCGGATTGCTGAATCAGTCGGATCGGCGATCCGGATAGATTCTAGCCACCACATAAATTGAAACCGCACCGACTCCCAGTCAGCACCAATCACAATTTCAATTTGCTGTATTATTTGTTGCGTAAGCTTTCCCTTTTCCTTTTAGAACGTTTGCTATGTTGTATGTAAGTGTTTAGTTGCTCAGGGAGAATATAAGCTGTGTAGTATCGCACTTAAGGGGGGGGGCTACGAATTTCACTAAAAGTTCGATGTTGGAAAAGCTAGCTAGTCTTTTGCCACATAATAGTATTAGGCTTGGTGTAAAATAGTTTAAAGTTTGAAATAATGCCATGCAGCATAGCGTCCTGTGGAGCCATCAGAAGTTGGTGTTGTTGGTCCAAAGGTCGATGTGGCTCGTACACAAACTTCGCCTCGCCCAGATCGCTATGGGCAAGGTACGGTACCCAAATTTTCCAGAATTAGTTCTGACATATAGCGCTTTGATATCGTGTAAAATAATCCTTAGATCAATGTATACTTTTCTGTGAGATACAATCAAAGTGCGAAAAATTCGGTGTTGCAGGTCTATACGGGTGGAGGTTAACTAACGTCTAATGAGCTGTGGTTTATCAAATGAACTCAACTTTGCACCAATTAATACTCCAAGTATCTGTCTTTAACTTATGTAAAATGACGTGATTTCGTTAATCCCTGCGTTCGCAGTGCTAGATTACATTATCGATATTGTCGCTGTTATTTGGTGCTATTTCGAAGATGTCAGCCAATTACTCCAAATTACTGTGGGAGAATCGGCTGAAACTTTGCGCATTACAGGCCAGTGAGTGTACCAAGATATGCAGAAAGCTAGGTCATTAAACCTCGCCTGAGTGTTGAGAAATGCTAGATTGATTTCTCGAAGTATGGATGGCTATCGCTCCGAAAAGCTCTAAGACAGTTGTAAGCGCATACTGAACGAAGGAAGCGTCATATCGAAAAACGGATTTTATATTCGGATTCAGCAGGTCAAATAACCCCTATAAGCACCTTTTCGGCGAAATCGGAGACAAAAAAATTTTTGCCCCCATTTTTACTGCGCTTAGATAGCTTTTCAGGTCTAAAAATAAGGGTTATTTCTTAACAAAAAGTTTGCTAGCACACTAACCAGAAAGCCAAATTCCTCGAAACTGACAGACAGTTTGCCCCTATTAGAGCCTAATATTTGCTAAAAAGCTGGGGTAGGCTAGGGGCTGTCAATTTTATTAGATCGGAAACGGCGCACGGTCACATCGCAACTTTTCGCCAAATTTCAAACTTTGCGCTGTTATAGCTGAAGAAGGAAGCAACGCTCGAAAGTCGGAATACTTTTAATATCTAGCACTAGTAACAGATAACATTTATGGCTGAAAGTTTCAGAATTGGTCAAACCGTTAATCCACCAGAGCTGAAAAAACTTTTTTGAAAAATCCCATTTTTCCCACTAAAATTTGTACTTTGGCGTACTGCCAAAAACAGTGTATGTGAGATATATTGTTGCCCACCCTGAACTTTTTTACTTTAATATGTTGGCTAACGTTGGGGGGGAAAGTAGCTCTCTCCAACGATGTCGTGCCAACCCCTTCGTAGCCCCCCCCCCTTAATAAACGGTAGCTTGTTTAATTCTTGCGTACAGCACAGCACATTATATGCGATGCATCTGGCTCTGGCATCTACGTGTAAAAGCCAAATATGGAACCAAATTAATAAAAAATTTTAGAAGTTTGCAGGTGCAACTGGAGTACTTGCACTTGCATCGCAAACTCAAGTTGTGAATGGTTCACATTTCATAAAACTGTTCCGTCGACTTTTTGAAGTTATGTAGCTGAGCAAATTGTCTGGCTTACTTTTACTGGGACCTCCCCCATTCGAGGAGCCCCACTCCATAAAATGCCGCGCCCCATAAATTTCGACCTCCCCCCATAACCCGAAAAGTTGCCAAATTGTTCAATTTTTACCCTAAATTTTTCAAAAAATGTTCCGGCTTCGCCGAATTTTTAACGAAATTTTCAGTATTTTAGCGTTAAAAATGCTTAAAATTAGTCATGTTTTAGCGATTTTTGGCAATTTTGCACAAAAACCCCTAAAAATTTGCAAATTTGTTTTAAAAATTTGCCACCCCCCATTTTTGGTCAGCCATGGGGGGAGGGGGGAACTTCGAGCCCTCCCCCACATAAATTTTGGCCTAGAAATAAGCCAGATTGTCAGTCTTAAGAGCTGTAAACGCAGGTTCAAGTGCAAGTTAACAAGTAACTGAATTTTGAGAAATTACCAAAAAATGTTTACAGTTACTATAAACTCCAAAAATGAAAAAATTGTTTGATATGCATGCTGTATGGAAAATCTCATTTATCGTTCAAGCTTCCCTTTGAGTCTCCAACTCGCCAACAAAATAAAACTAATTTGAATTCCACAAACATACAATATTAATCCAAAAAGTTCCAGTTTCAATGTTGGTGAACTTAATTCTCAGCCTTATAGCTCTTAACTAATAAGGTCCTTTCATATTTACTTTTTAAAGTTAGAAAATGCTCAGTTTGTAGAGTTCATTGTCAGCTCTGTATTTTCTGAAATTTTACTTCAACAAATCGTCATAATTCCTTGCTTATGCACTAATTGTTTGTCGGACTGATAAAGTGAAGCTAGCCCAGTCTTTGACGATGCAAAAAGATAGGGAGAGATTGGTTGGTAGGGTTGGCAAATCCGATTTTAAAATAAGTTTCATCTAGCTTTTTCGAAGACGCGAACCCGGATCGCCGGATCGGACCGGATCGACAAATAATTTTACTGGATCGGATCGGTTAAATTTTCTACTGTCGATCCGATCCGATCCACATCACTATAATAATACTATAAGTCTAGAAACTAAGCATATTCTGGGCTTATCCTATGGAATTTTTCTTGCGGGGCCCTCGGGGGGCGAGTCATTCTTGGGGGAGGCGAAAATTTTTCAAAATTTTTATAAAAAAATGCTAAAAATTGCGCTATTTCTATAGTAATCGCCAAAAAAGTTTGTTTTTAGTGCAAAACTAGTGCTTAAATAGGCAAAAATCTACTAAAACTCTAAAAATCTACGAAAATTTTTGAAAATTTGGCCTTCTGAGCGATTTTTTTCAGGGCAAAAGTTGGTACCAAAAGGGGCGCCCGCTTTTGGGGGGGGGGCGATTTTTTGGGGGGGGGGACGCACTTTTTGGGGGGAAGGATGATTATGGGAGGGCCCCACACTAGAATAAGTCCAGATATTAATAAGCACACAAAAAATTAAATCCATACCTAGCCGAGGCTACCAAGGCATCAGCTCGACCAAAACTGCCCGGATCATAGAACTGTGGCCCAGAGCTATCCCCTCCATCTGGCTGTGGGACAGGTCCTCCTGCCGCCCCGGTGGTGGAGGTGGTAAATGGATCCACAAATGGACTCTGACCGGCCGTGCCCGCGTCACTGGCCGGGGCTGGAATGAAGAAATTCTGCCCGGGCGGAAGGGACATCTGACCACCGCCTAGGCCGGGCATCGGGGGCAGGGCTGCCGACACCGGAGTTGCTGCCGAGTCCACTGAGGGAACGCCAGGAGTAGTGGTACTGCTGGTGCTACCGAAGACATCCACGTAGCGAGAGCGGGCCTGTCCACGCTTGCCCAGCGAAAATCGGCTAGGTGCCGACGCGGTTGAGGTCTGCTCCCTGCTGCCAGACGAAGGCTCCGGCTGGGCCGCGGCACTTGCCGCAATCGCAGCGGGCAAAGGTTGAGACTGGAATGGGCCGCCCGGGTTGGCATCTGGATGGTGAATGGGGGCCGAGCCCTGCCCGGTTCCGGGCCCAGGTCCAGGACCAGGACCGGCCGGCAACTCATGATCCATTGGTGGTGGTGGGATGGCAGCATCTCCGTCATCCGTTCCATCCTGGTTGACCCATTTCCCTTTGACCGGATCCCAGACGATGGACTTGGTCCGATCGTCGGGGAGGATCATCTGGTTGGGACCTTTGGGGATCAGTTTGGTCACAAACGATCCCACCGTCCGACCAATCCAGCTCTCACTGCGACGCTGCATCCCATCAGCTGTTGGCTGTTGCTGCTGCTGTTGTTGCTGCTGCTGTTGTTGGTGCTGCGACGGAATGCCATGCCGAGCCGAGGAAACCGACATATCATCGGGCGGACTTCCGGTAAAGACACTATCACTGCCTGGCGATAAGTAGTGACCACCAGACGTGGGGGCCGGGGGCGTAGAGTAGCCGCCATCACTGTCGGCAGACATCTTGGCCCGAACGGCATCGGCATAGGTTGGAGTGTAGGCATTGAATTCGTCTGAGCGACCGGACCGGACCGACCCGACGGGGGAGCCAGGCGGGGGCGTGGCATCAAAATCCGTGCCCGTATTTGCGGACAGGGTCCGGGCCCTAGAATGTGGCGGTACGGGCTCAGACAGAGCTGACCGGCTGCTAGCGTAGCTATCCTGCAACGGGTCGTGACCGCTTGTAGGTGGTGGCTGTTGTTGAGAGTAGTTATTTAAGTACTGTTGCTGTTGCATCTGTTGTTGCTGCAGATTGTAATACTCTTGTTGCTGCTGATGTTGCTGATATTCTTCCGAGTATTCTCCAGCACTGCTGCTGGCAACCGACTGCGGTGCTGCAGCCGCTGACGATGAAGTCTGCTGGCTTTGCTGCGGCGCGTAGTAGGATGATTCACTGCTTTGATAATCTTCCGGCGGTTGCTGTTGCTGCTGTTGCTGCTGCGGAGCCGAAGGGGGAGCAACCGGCGGCTCCTGAGACTGGGAATGGCGGGAGACCGGTACCGGTGCGGGGCTGGATCGATTGAAATCTTCCGGATCAATGGAAAACATCCGTTTCCGGGGCGAATGCTCTGGTGGCGCATGCGCAGCATGCGCCTCCGGTGCTCCTCCTTGCTCCTCCGCTTGGGGCGGTGGTGCAGCACCAGCACCGTGGGGAGGTGGTTCCTCTTGGTCCTGTACCGGCTGTCCCACCCTACTCATGGCCTCATGCAGGCTGTTCAGCCAGTCAGAGCCATGCGTAGCCGAGGACAGGGCGGACAGCTGCAGGCCTAGGCTGTACACCTGTGCTGCCAGCTGGTAATGATAGTACTGGGGGGCCTGACAGATGGCCGCTCCAATCATCTCACAATATCGATAGGCTTCCTCGTGCATGCCCAGCTCGGCCAAACTTTTGGCGTAGAGGAATTTGTACAGTTGAAAACCGGGTATATAGTAACTGGTAGCGTCTTGTTGACCGCCATACAACAACGACACAGCATATTCAAAGGTTTCCGTACATTGGACAGATTTAACGGATTGTCGGACCAGACGTGCCGGATCCTGAATCGGCAAATCCTGCCCAATCACCAGCAACTGGCTGCCAAAAACATCCAACCAGCCCAGTACATGCGCTACCAGATAGCAGAAATGACTGGACTGTATGTGGCCAGAGGACCGTAGGGTATTGCCCATACTCACAATACTGTTGGCATGAACCGGGTTCTGGGGCTCGAAGTTGGCCAAAACCATGGCCAAATGGGGTCGCCAATCGCCCCACTGATCGTCCGGTGGTTTGGTCATGGCAAACGGCTGTATGGAGGACATCAGCTGAAACACCGTTTGTAGGGAATCGTTTAGGGGTAGAGAGTTGGCGAAGCGGGTCATCACACTGGCATGGGTGCGTCGATCCATGTTGAAGGCCAGAAAGAGGGCATGACCCCAGAGACCGTAGCGCATGGCAAATTCCAGTGCCTCCTTTTTGCTGCCGGCCAGCAGGAATTCCCGAAACCGCCGGATATCATAGCCGGATGTTTGGGTACCGGAATTTATCAGGGTTTTGTCCACCGGTGCCCGGCGATTCGTTTCTTCCGAATTTTCGTTCTCCTCCTCCTCATCATCAAATTTCCGATACAGGGATCGATCAAATCGATCACGCCAGACTTCTGCCACCCCAGAATCCGTTCCCCCCAGGGACCCACCGAGCTCATCCTGGGTAAGTAGGGCAGCCACATCGGCACCCATAACCACCCCGTTTTGTCGAATTAGAAGCTCCAGTAGGCGCCAGATCAGCTGTTGGCTGGCCAACTCAAAGGCTGGCTGAGAGTGCTGTTGTTGCTGTTGTTGTTGTTGCTGTTTGCGGCAAAACTGCAGCAGCGTGGCCTTGTGCGTTGTGGTGCGCTGCAGCGGCCCCGGGAACTCGTCCAGAGCCGAAATCAGGGTATTCAGCTGCGGATCACGGATGAAACTGCGAACCTGTCGCAGATCCACCACATTCGAATAGGCCGTATCCCGCTCCCCCTTACAGATCATCACCAGATTGGAGCCTAGGCCAAACCGACACACGGCATGGGCAAAGGTATGCTTCTTCGGTTCCATCACAACATCAGCTGTGGCAGCTGACGGCTTACCCTTCTCCCCGCCACCAGCCGTCGGTTTAGGCTTTTTCAGGTCAGTCGGTGCAGTCGATTTCGGTTTCATCGATTCCACAGCTGCGGGAACCAGTTGTTGAGTCTCCGAACCGCCAGGTGGTAAGCTGGTTTCCGGAACAACTTTCGTCGAGGCCTGCAATTCCCCTGTAACCGAACCACGTAAACTATCCGACGATGCAATACCAGTTGCAGTTGCTGTTGCCGCTGCTGTTTGCATCTGCATACGGCGAAACCATTGCTGCTGCAGCCAATGGGCATACTGTTCATAGGTGGGATAGACTCCATAGCGCTCGTAGTACCACCGATCAAAGTACTCTCGCCAGTAGCGTTCCGTACGACTACGAGAAGACGAACCACCATAGTGCGACGCATAGGCACCGTAGCCTCGATAGGCTAGCCTGTGACTGTAGCCCCGGTTGTAATCGTAATCGCTATAGATCTCTTCATCATCGTAGTCGTAATCGTAATCATCACCGCTATCGGACTGGTCATCTTCGTAGTAGTCGTAGCCGGGCGTACTCTTAGGCCGATAGGAGCCCGGGTAATAGCCTGAGGCGCTGCTGCGCCGCCCATAGTCCGCCCGGTCCTCACGGTACATCTCAGCGTAGGCTGAGTGGACAGAGGCTCGCGAGGAGGGCCGATCTCCGCGACGGTGTCGATAGGAGCGGTGGGGCGGCTGACGTGAATGGTAGTCGTCTTCGCGGGTGTGGTGGGCATCTTCGCGACCTCTGAAAAAGACAGAAACAACAAAATTACACGATACGTATTGCGTTTTCGAAATCCTGAAATCCGCACAACTTCTAAGTCTGTAGTATGACACGTACAATTTGGCAGTAAACTTTTACCCTAGTCCTTGTGTTTAAAATTTAAAAACCTAGTCCTCCGTATAGTGTCTACTTAATGTCACCCTGTATTACATTTTTGCTGCTCCATCGAAGCATTTTTCCTTTTGCTCGAGAAGAGCATTGAAAAGTACGTGCAGCTTAGACTTTTAATTCCATAGTAATGTGCTCATATCGCGAAAATACAATATTGATTGATTCAGGATCAGTGTCACCAAATAATTGCCTCTACACCTACAACGTCCACGTACTTCTTTTCGCCATATCGATTTCTGACGCTGCCAGACGCATCGGAGCCTTCCTCTTCGTTCTGTTCGCCTGGACGTCTTCGACGATGCGACCGTGGATCCTCCACCTGTTTTGAGGACTGATCTCGTTCCCTACCACCAAAATCACTCTTCGATCTGACCAGACCCTCTTCTCCGCGTCTGAAACAACAGAAATTCTCAAACATCAAAGAATACAGAAAGACTGGAATGGAGCGGCCTACTGACTACTGACGTTAGTTACAATAAATCTGGGCTTATTCTACTGGAGGGGAGGGGCGCCCCATAAACACTCCCCCCCTAAAAAATCGCCCCCACCCACAAAAAATGTGCCCTGAAAAAAATCGCTCAGAAGGCCAAATTTTCCGGCTTCGCCGGAGAAGTTTAGTCGATTTTTGCCTATTTAAGCACTAAATTCCCTTATTTTAGGCCGTTACTATAAAAAAGCGCAATTTTTAGCATGTTTTTAGAAAAACCTTCGCACCCCGAGGACCCCCCCCCCAACAAAACTTCCCTAGAATAAGCCCAGCTAAATTACAAGTTAGTTTTGGAACAACCAAAAGTAGACAGCAGAATTATCTAGCCTGTCTAGCTAATCCCCTGTCCTGACAGGGCCGAAACCGATGCATCTCTAATTATAGTATATAATATGGTAGGTATGTTCGGTGCATTAACCAAAGTTAAGGAAGAGTTGTGATTAGGTGTATATAATGATATTTTATTTATTTTATGATCATCCCATATTGAGCTATTAATGAAACGATTTTTGCATTATTAGTATCTTTAATAAAAATTTTTAGGTGTACTCAAATAATACAAACAAGTTAAAGGAGAATTATGATTAAATACAAATAAAAATCAAATAAAAAGAAAATCAAATAAAAAGAATAAAAAGAGGGGGAATGGATATGGTTTTTATGGGTGGGGTTGATTTTACAGAGAAACGATAGTATAAATGATAATTACCAGTACAACAAAACGAAAACGGGTGGAATTAGTAAAAGAAATTGACTATATTAGTATAAATATTAAACTAATTTATAGTGCAGGAGAATGGGATTGATGGTAAGAATGAAGGATTTCAGGTTAAGGAAATTCAAAGGTTGAGATTCCGTACTCATAAATTTACAGAAGTAATGAATCTTTCGGCCCCAATCCCTTAGATTCATACTTCGGCAAATTTATGAATACACATAAATGTTATTGGGGCGGGTGCCGAAATCCGTCATCAGAGGGATCCAGTAGTCAAGTGCAAATAGAAACATCTCGCTCAGAAACAATAGAAGTTATATACTGGTTGGCCCAGCCTCAAGCCCAAACCCGAGAGCGGAAATCCCATCTCCACTGACTGGAAGCTGCGAAAACGACAACTATTTTCCAGAAGAATTGTTGAAACCCACTGAATAAGAGTACGTAGGTACATTACGTAGCTGTTACACTGCTTTACGTTAAATCTAGTCATGGCTAGGAAGGGATGGTCGGTGAATTGACTCCGGGCCGGGATATCCCTCCAATGGGAAGTTTTAAAACTTCAATTAGCAAATGAAACCTGTTGTGAACTGTTAATGAAGGGACGGACGGGGGGCGGCAACAAAAAGACAAAAACCCAAAAACTTGCAAAAACACAAAATCAAATGCTAAATTTAAATGCGAGATAAAATGTGTCAAAACATTCCTGGAAAATTTCCACTGTAACTTTCAAAATGTGTAGTATTTTTAAAAATTTTCTCGGTTCTTCAAAATGAAAACAATTAAAGTTCCGATAACCGATTTTATTACAAAAGCACAAAATGAAATGTTTCCAAATCTTCCCGGGAAATTTCCATTTTAGCTTAAAAACGTGTAATATTTTAAAACATAAGAGGTTCTTCAAGCTGCAAAGAGTTAAACGGTAAAGATTGAAATTAAGATTTTATTGCAGGGGTCTCCGCCCCCAGACCCCCCTCCCCGGTAGAAACATTTTTCCCGTGGGGGACCACACCCCGCGTTAAAAAATCCTGAACCAGCCAGTTAGTGACACGGAAATTGAAATCGTTGGTATGGACAGCGGGAACCCAGACCACAAGAAATTGGTGCCTGGCTTTTCCCTAAAGGGGGAGACGGTTCCCCACAGGACAAAAGAACCGGGAAAAATAGGTTAATAAGGATGAACTTATAAGGATTTTTCCGCCTTCGATGGTGCTTCCTAATTGTTAGCAATTTTATGCTTAAATTTAAGTTTAAAATTATTCAATACTTAGGTCACTGGTCAGCAGTGAAAAAAACCGCTGCTTGAAATTAATATGCAAAGATTTTTCTGTCCCTATCGGAGCCTACACGCCCGAAAGTCTTGGGTTAGGCGCCAAACAGAAAAAAGAAAGGAATTGGAAATGAAAAATTCACCTTCTCCGTTTACCGTCCTCCACAGGCTGTCTCCCAGCCGAAGTCGACTCGTCGTGAGCGGCCCGAATTCTGGACACATCCGGGGTATTGGACGAGCCCGAGTCCAGATCCAAGCCCTCACCACCCGTCTTAACCGCCAACGGAGCCAGCAACAATCGGTCATCCTTGGGCGTAGAGCTCGTTTTGCCTCCGGCGGTCGGTTTTCGATCTGAGCGATTCGACTGGTGCGCGGAGGCGCGATGATTACCACCACCACCACCACCACCGCCACCACTGGTCGTACTACTGTCGTTTGGCTGTGGCTGAGGTGACATCTGTGAAGAAAATACAAAAATTCATAAAGAGCGAATAAGTATAAGTAAAAAGCAGTTGGAGAACAAGGAACAATATTACAAAACTATTATTTTGACGTATAATAGCAATAATTGGCCCAACATTTTCAGTGAGGACTGACTATACAACAAACACAACCTTTTCAAAAGGATACAGCCCAGCCAAAAGGCTAAAATCTAAGCAAGTGCAGGAGGTTCGGTGTAAAAGCAGTATACACGTTCGTAGTAGTAGTAGTATAAAAACTTGGCAGGTAAACAACAACAACCACCAGCAACAATTGCTCTGTACTATTCCCTGCGCTTAATACTGTATATATATATATATATATATGTATATATATACATGTGTATATGCAAGAGTGCATAATTGCACTATATATAAGAAGAAGAGTAAGCCACTAGAGGGCTCCTCTTCTTGGCATTGCGTAACGGTGCTCCGACCACAATACGCGAATGTTCCCCCGTTTGGTGGGGGGGTAGCTCTCTTCGACAAAGCATACCACCCCCTCCGTTTGGTGGGGGGGGAGGGGTAGCAGAAAAGAGGTCCCCGTTTGGTGGGAGGGTAGCCAACAGCCAATCAGATTGCAGAGACCCCCTCCCTGTTTGGTGGGAGGGTATAGCAGAGGATTACGGTAGTTTTTGTTCTATTTGAAAAAGGGTCCCCGTTTGGTGGGGGGTATGCAAAAGGGGTCCCCGTTTGGTGGGGGGGTATGCAAAAGGGGTCCCCGTTTGGTGGGGGGTATGCGAAAGGGGTCCCCGTTTGGTGGGGGCAAAAGAGGTCCCCGTTTGGGGGGGGTCGCTATCAGCCAATCAGATTCAGCCAATTTCAGCCTGACTTGGCGACCCCCCCCAAACGGGGACCCCCTTCTGCCTACCCCCCCACCACACGGGGACCCCCTTTTGCATACCCCACCCCCCACCAAACGGGGACCCCTTCTGCATACCCCCCCCCCCACCACCAAACGGGGGAACATTCGCGTATTGTGGTCGGAGCACCGTTACGCAATGCCAAGAAGAGAAGCCCTCTAGTGGCTTACTCTTCTTCTAATATATAGTGCAATTATGCACTCTTGGTATATGTGTACCTGAGGACTACTCTGAGCCGTTGACGAAAGGCTGGTAATTCGCGGCGGCATGACAGCCAGACCGGCTGACGCCTGCTGCGCTGCGACGCCCGACGGATCCCACAGCGTAATGGCCGGGGAGAGGGGACGCTGTTCCCGCTCCTTTTTCAGACGCTGCAGTCGATCCTTGTATCGTTTCTCCGTCTCCTTCCAGCGGGCATGGACGTCATCGGAGGCTGCGGATGCGGCAGACCTGAAAGAAACAAAAAATTAGAAACCAGAGAATTTTTATGAGCGGGGGATTCCTCCCTATCCTCTAAATTTTGGTTCCCATCTCAGAACCAAACAGTTACCGGGGGAATTGGCCAAGTTTTCATCAATATATAAAATTTCAGTCGCTGCGCATTTCTTACTGAGCCTAATCAGTTACAGATAAAACCAACCGTTTCGGAGTCGTTTTTGCAGTATTTTTAGGCAAAGTAAATTAAAAATACAGCACTTTGGCTCATTCTCAAAGACATTGTACGGACATCCCACGGAGTCGGACCTCCTGGCTTATCCTTATCGGGGCGCGGGCGCCCCCCATGCAAAGCCCCCCAAAAAATCCGATCTCACCCCATAACCCCAAAAATTGTCAAATTACAATTTTTACTCTAAATTTTCAAAAAATTTCCGGTTTCTCTGGATTTTTACCTAAATTTTCACTATTTTAGCTTAAAAACACTTAAAATTAGTCATTTTTAGCGATTCTTAGCAGTTGATACAGTATAGCTCAAAACCAGGGTTTGGGCGAGACCGAGATTTCCCGAGACCGAGACCAGGGTACCGAGACCGAGACTGGCCAAGTCTCGGCTTTTGGGCGAGACCGAGACCGAGACTGGTAATTTCAAGCTTAAATTTAATTTCTTCCAGTTTTTGAGGCTTAGGAACAGTATTAGGGGCTTTAACACATGAACATACGGTTTCCGCACCTCGTCAGCTAATTTTCGTTGCATTAACTTAAAATTTTCGCTGAAATTTGATGTTTTCAAAAACTTTTTGGTCTCGGTCCGAGACCGAGACTTTTGGGTGAGCGAGACCGAGACCGAGACTGGCCAAGTCTCGGCTTTTGGACGAGACCGAGACTCCCAACCCTGCTCAAAACAAAATTAATTTTTTGCCAACTTCGCAAACACCGCGAACTTCGCGAAGCAAGCGACATTTCGCTGAATTTAGAAACTTCGCGGAAAAGTTAGCGAACTTCACGAAATCGTTAGCTAGCTAACTTGAGGGGTTTTCTCCATATCTACCAAAATTGGTAAAAATTTAAAATCTAATTTGGAGTCAAGATTTGGTGCCTTACGTTTAGCGAAGTTTGCACAATTTCGCGAAATTCGCCAAGATTTTAGCGAATTTCACGAACATTTTAGCGAAGTGTACAGGAATTTCGCTAAAATCTTCGCGAACTTCGCATAAAGTTGGCGAACTTCACTAAATTCTACGCGAAATTCCCTTAAGTCTTGGCGAATTTCGCGAAATTATGCGAACTTCGCTAAACTTTAGCGAACTTCGCGAAGCCACCAAATCTTGAGTCCAAAATTTATTTGGCAATTCTTGGTAGATATGGAGAAAACCCAAATTAGCTAGCTAACGATGTCGCGAAGTTAGCTAACTTTTTCGCGAACGTCTCTAATTTTAGCGAAATTTGCGAACTTCGCCAAAAATTACTTTGTTTTGAGCTATACTGTACACAAAAAACCCACAAAAATTCGGAAAAATTTTCTAAAAATATGCCCCCCATGAAGGCCCCCTCCATAAAAAATTGTCAAAGAATAAGCCAGACCGGAGCCTAGAAATTCCTGAAAATATCCAAATCAACTAAGTCTAAAGGTTAACAATATTTTGTTGGCTAATTGATGCAAAAGATCGAATAATTTTATAGATACATTATTACAAGTAACAAAAATGCTCCGCACAAAAGGGGATAATATGTGTGTTGGGCCTATGTCTATCTTTAAATTCCGGTTGAGAAAGTAAAGGCATAAATCTGACACGACAACATTTGGTGGATGGTTTCATGACAAACGTTGCTCAGCTCACTTAGGGCTTTCATTTGATACCAAAGTTGACCACTTTAGAAAAATTATTTTTCACCCAAAATCGCCTAAGTCCCCACCCCACCACACCCTACCACAGCACTCTACAGCCACTTTGGCTACGCAGTGCTATGACAAAAGTTTCTCAGCTCACTTAGAGCTCTCATTTGATACCAAATTTGACCACTTTTGAAAAATTTTATTTTTGACCCAAAATCGCCTAAGTCCCCACCCCAGCACTGTACAGCCACTTTGGATACGCAGTGCTATGACAAAAGTTTCTCAGCTCACTTAGAGCTCTCATTTGATACCAAATTTGACCACTTTTGAAAAATTTTATTTTTGACCCAAAATCGCCTAAGTCCCCACCCCACCCCACCACAGCACTCTATAGCCACTTTGAGCATGCAGTTCTATGACAAAAGTTGCTCAGCTCGTTGAGGGCTTTCATTTGATACCAAATTTGACCACTTTTGAAAAATTTCATTTTTGACCGAAAATCGCCTAAGTCCCCACCCCACCCCACCACAGCACTCTACAGCCACTTTGAGCATGCAGTTCTATGACAAAAGTTTCTCAGCTCGCTTACGGCTTTCATTTGGTACCAAATTCGACCACTTTTGAAAAATATCATTTTTGACCGAAAATCGCCTAAGTCCCCACCCCACCCTACCACAGCACCCTACAGCCACTTTGAGCATGCAGTTCTATGACTAAAGTTGCTCAGCTCGCTTAGCGCTTTCATTTGATACCAAATTTGACCACTTTTGAAAATTTCCATTTTTGACCCCATGACCTCCCACCGACCTGACCCTCCAGATGGTAAAGTGGAACCAGCACAGCAAGATCGGTGGGTCAGACGGCAAAACGGATGCCAGGAATGAGCTGGGCGTACCAGAAACCCCCTATAGACAATGTTTTGAGAGGCTATGTACAGTCCTATATGGTGTTCCCGGAAGTAGGTACCGACCGGACCCTCCAGACGGCAAAGTGGAACCAGCACAGCAAGATGGGTGGGTCTGACGGTAAAACGGACTGTGGGAATCGATTCTCCGTGCCAGAAAACCATTGTATGGAAGATTTGAGCTTTCAAAGTTGAATAGATAGCGAGAAATTTCGATTTTTCATTTTTCGAATTTTCGCCATTTTTGACGGGCCACTGTGGTCGCTAGAAAAGTGATAGAGAAACGCAACCTGGACCGTTAGTTAGTTCAATATATGTAATTTCTGAATATAAAAAGAAATCAGCTCCAGCTCGTAACGTTCGACCTGAGCGACGACCACAAAAATGGTCACTTTTCGCTATGAGCCGACTTTGCGGCGCCGCTGCGGCGATGTGGCGCAGCTGCGGCGCAAAAAAAGTTGTGATTCTTAAATTCTTTAGAGGGTACTACTAGACCCTATAGCCCTTTAGGTTGGCCCACCGCTGCAGTTCACGTGAAAGCGGCGAACATTATGTACAATACAACCATCAAGTAGGAGAAACCGGAAAAAACATCGCCGCCATAACCGGTCCCGGGTGCAACTTTTTAACGGTAAGTGATACGGGGCTGAAACTTTCCAGACTTACTAAACTCGATGTGCTCTACAATTTGCGCATAAAATCTGCGCAGGATCTGCGCAGGATTTTGCGCAGCTTCTGCGCAGCTTATTTTACACTGTCTCCAGCCACTTTTCACACATATTATAGGGGTCGCTGCCGCGACCCCTATGATACAGACATAAATAACTAACTATATACTGAAACAGACAGAAACAAAATAATCCACAGGAACAAGAAGTAAAACAAGGAAAACTCCACAGAATAAGCCCGCATCCGTTAGTTTTCATGTCAGCTACATAAATACGTACTAGCCCGACGATACGTATATATACGTACCTCCTCTGTGAATCACCGGGCTGAGGTCCGGCCGGTCTACCAGCCGGCCCTAAACCATCAATCGACGGGGCTGCGGCGGCTGAATTGCTATCGCTGATAATCGATTCTAGGGTTGTGGTTCTAGATCGCTGCAGATTGGCGGCGACCGGGCCAGGACCGGGCCGCTCTACAGCACTGGAGCTGGAGTCGGGCAGATCTTCACCGGCAGTTGACTGATAAGTTGACTGCTAAAAGAAAGAGAGACAGAAAGAAAGAATCACAAAAACAGAAGGTAGGTCTACAGACAAACTATATACGTATACTCTGAAAATTGACTGTAAAGTAAAAACAGTCCCTTCATGGACAGCTTTCAAGAGCAAAACAAAAATTGAAAAGAAGACAAAATGACAATTTTTCGTGAAAATTGAACAAATCACAGACTGTTCGAAGGCTGCCAGAGTTCTTAAATCTCTCGCGTATATATATTTAAAAATTCCAAAATTTCCTACATTATTTGCTGCCAAACCGACTGAAATTCGACACAACATCGGTCAAAATTTACCCTACCCCCAATCTAGAAAAATCTGCTATCAAAAGCAATCACCTTATTTGGATTATCCGAGGAGGCTAAGTATTGAACTGACGAGGCCGACATCGATTCAATGGAACGTGGCAGCGGTGAGGTCCGCTCCGAGACACCAAGTTTACTTTCTTCCGACTTCCGGGGTAGTGCCGGTTTTACCGTTGTCACACTGACACTGACAGTTGACGTGGACTCTGCGGTAAACTGTTGGGCAGCAGAAGAAGAAGAAGAAGCAGAAACAACCGGACGAATATCCCAATCGGATGACTCAGACTGACCAAATGTGGTAATCTGAAAATAAACTTCTGAATTTAAAACTAAATGTTATGAGACAAAATAAAAGGTCAAACACCTTACCCTAACCCCCTTACCCTGGGAGACACAGCCTCCCCTCTCGTTCTTCAGGGGGGGGGCACTCAGGAGGACGCGAGGGGCGGGCTAAAATGATGCGCAAGCGATAAAATTTGTCATTTCTCATCATCGTCATCAATCCAATTTTATCGTTCAATTTTATTAATCAATTATATCACTTGATTAGTGCTTATCTAACAAGTTTTCGCTATAACGTAATCACAGAATTTAGGTCGCTGTCTTTGGACTTATTAACTTGGTACTTATTTTGATTAGTCAACTAGCATACAGAGATTTTAAATGGCGAAAGGTTGCAACCCAGACATGTATATACGCAAGGAAAACTCATTTTCCGTCAAATCCAATTATTTCAGTTTTTAGTTTAAAATTTGCTCACGTTTTTAATGTTTCTTAAGGTGCTGGTATCGCTTCGTATAACTTCAATTCATTATGAAAGTGGATGAAACTTTCCAAATATATTATTTTGGTGCTCTTTAACGGGCTTTCTCGGACCAGTCCCGATTTTAGGTGACAAGATAAGACAAGGCAATTTTGGTTTATCTGTACTCAATCGATATATACGTAGTCTCATTGCACGTTTGATCAATGCCTATTAGATGAACGTCGTTGCTTTAGTCTATAGATTTGTCCGAAATACCATTTTGGCAAAACTGCAATTTTGCTTTGAACACCGATTTCTCAAAAACAATCCGATGGAATCGCGTGATTTTTGGCAAGATGATAACTTGCACTATTGCGGAAGGACGTGTTTCTTGGTTTGAGCTAAAACGTCTCCAGTTGCAAGAAAACGTAATGCAAAGTTGCGAAATTTCGTGTTATCGCACATTTGGTGGATTTTCGAGAGCATTAAAACCTGTTGAGCCAATCAAAAAATGTCCCTCGTCCCACATGTCCTGTCCTTTATATCATGCACAAAAAGAACCTTGTTCAGTTTTTGTTCAGTACAGTTTTTGAGAAATCGATGTTCAAAAATTTTTGGCCTGTATATATTTAGTCCCTATATCAATAGATTTTTGCTAATTTTTTGCTAATTTAGCTAGTTTCGTAAGCTCATGTGAATATACTGATTATAAGCTTTAAAATTATGATGTATTCAGCTCTTTCTAACTCCGAAAATTGCGCGTTATAGCATTTCAAAGAATTACCACAAAAGCACTGCACAAAAGTATGCCACAACCTTAAACGTTTGCGAGTTCCGATCCGACCATTAAGATTTACAACAAACTGCTAGAGGCAACATCCCGTCCAAAACACCAACATTTTTAGTCTCCACCAGTGGCACACATAAAAATTTTTCCGCGGGATGTGGATTACAGAAAAATGTGGGGGGTCTGGGGGCGATGCCCAGAAGTTGAAAAATGTTGAAAATAAGTTTTGAAAAGCAAAAATAAGCGTAAATTAAGCAAAAATTGGGTAATTTTCAGTCGCGAAAATTTTTGGAAACCTTAAACAGTTGCTATTGAAAGGTTACATCCCTGAAATAAGGGTGAATTAAGCAAAAATGAAGTCAATTTTGCGCCGACGGCGCAAAAAGATATGAATTTTTATGTCCGCGCTGGGCGCGGACAATAAAATTTTTCCTTTACGTCTGAGGTGGAGAGGCCCCCGTCACCCAAACTCGGGCCTTCATAAAGGGAAAAGGGTAAGATTATTTTACTGAGGCACAGATATAGGAGCAGACGAAAAAGCGGTCCCTCAAAAGTCTGTTTTAGACAACCAGAGAGCAACTGTTGGTGTGCAACTTTCTTTCTTCCTTTAACCAAAGACAAATACTTTTTCCTATGCATCCGGATCCGGAGACTCCATCTGTAATGTTTTCCGAAAGAAGCCCAACCCTGGCTCTGAGCAAGATAACAGCTCTGGACCAAAATTTACAGAGTAATACGAATAAATGAATGAATGGACCAAAATGAATAAACATCGATACAGCTTTTGTGACACCTTCGTCCTTTTTCAATCACTCTTCCTGTTGTCAAAATCTAACAACTCCGGGTTTACTGTAGTGGTGAGCGGTCCTCCGCCGCACTTTGCAGGTTTCCACCTCCACTCGAGCCCTCCCCCCACTTTTTCGCCTAAAATAAACGCAGCAACCAGCTGTGGAAGACCTCAAAAAGAAGGACTCCCCCATCAGACTATTACGTCACAGCACAGTATATACACCCTCTCTGCTCTTTTCGGTACACCTTGGGAATAGAATCGGTGGAAAATCAACAAAAAAGGAAGAAAGAGTCCCTCCTCCGAAAATTCCCTACAGAACAACCTAAATGACGATAGCAGTGAACACTGTTAAGTCAACTGCCAGTGCTAAACTGTTTTAGCATACAGGGGAGAGTGAAGTACATATGTTGTGCATTTTGGATAACAAAATTGTAATTATATTGTTCCTACCTGGGTTTGCTTGACCTTTTGGAGGTGGGGGAGCCCCCCACTTTTCGGGTTCTCCCCCACTCGGCCTCTTCCCCCCCCCCCCCACTCGGCGCCCCACCCCCACTTTTTGGGCTTCCATCCCACTCACTATGCGGCGCCCATAAAATGCGAAATTTTAAGGATTTTTGGTCAAAATTTTCAAACGATTTCCAGCTTCGTCGGAATTTTTTGATCAAAAATAATCTATTACTCAAACTCAATTTTTGAGCAGTTTTTAGCATAGTTATAGCAGTATATATATGTAGAAAACAGGCTATTTTTTACTGTGTTTTTTGGCATTTTAGACTATTTTATCCCCCCCCCCCACTTTTCGACATCGGGGGGGCTCCCTCTCCCCCACCACCGCTTTTTTTTGCCTAAACCTACTAGCCTACAACAGACATGCACACAAAAATGAAATTGAAAGAGATTCATGGAATATGCCAAGCCTATTAAAAAAACCAAGCCAGGCCCACAACAACCAGAAGAAATTTTACTAAGACCGAACATTCAACGAGAACGATTTTTGAAAAATATTTATTCAGCGCCGCATAACCACATGCAAAACAACAAGAGATCAAGGGCAAACACAGAGTTTTAAAAATATTGTACTTAGTATACTCTTTCAATGTCATTTTTGCACAAGCAATTCTGGTGCTTCTTTTCTGAGAAAATGTGAATCAACAATGCAAGCAAGCAAGACTTCACACAACGCAAGAAGAGCACAGCACAGGATAACAGGCTCACCTCCACAGTACTTCTGGTCAGAGCATTCGAAGAACCGGAACCGGAACCAGTGCCAGAAGCAGTACCGGCAGCAGGTTTGCTGGAGGGCGGTGTGTGATCTGGAACCCCCGAGCTGGCGGGGGACGGCGGGTTTGCCGCAGACGTAGCGGTCGTGGTTGATGGCACAGAGATTACCCTGACTTCGGATACGCCCAGGGGTGATTGTCGCTGAACAGGGTGACTGGCAGCAATACCAGTAGCTGTTGGAGCAAACGGTTTTATGGTCGGCTGAACTACGCCGATGGGAGGGGGCGCCCCCAGGATTGCCGGAGTTCCCGATTGGGAGCCTGGGTGGTCACCAGCCGACTGGGAAGAGCCAGACAGGGTAGAATCAGTGTTGGCAGACGTCGCAGGGGGTCCTTCCGCGCCCCTTGTTCCCCCCTCGGAGGTGCTGGGTTTAGGCGGGGCCGTCACCGTTTCCATGGGTCGGGGAGAATCCATTTTCTGGGACCGGACGACCGTCCCACCCCCTGTCTCAAAGTAGGAAACCGTTTGGATCTCAGAATACTCCAGTCGGGGACTGTGAACCGAAGAGGATGCGGCTGAACCGGAATAGACCGGATTTTCCAGCGGAAAACCGGTCTGACCACCCACGAAGGCGGCCACTTCACTGTCAACTGCCTTTTCATGATCAGTCGCCGTCGAATGTGGATCAGAAATCGCCTGCGTCAGCGGTTGCGGCGGCTCTGGGTGGTGGTGGTGGTGCAAATTTTCAGCAGCTGGAGGATGCTCACAGGTGGCTACATTGGTAGACATAGACTGGTCAGCTTCGGCCGCCGTTAGCCTGGTGCCCGTTTCTGAAACAAACATGGAACAAACCAGTCTTTGTGTTTTGATTTTTTAATGAACATGGTTTCCACCGCGGATGCCATCGAAATTTTTCATAAATGACTCCGTGCCCTCTAAATTTCCAGTTCGAGTCTACTCAGTTACAAACTACATAACTTTAACTGCATAACAGCACTTGTTTTAAATTAATAAAAACAGCGTTATATAACTGTAAAAATAAAGTTAGAAGGCGGTTTTTCTTGAAAAATACGCAATTTTGTAATTTTGCAAACAAATTTTTCAAGATGCGCACTATTTTGTTTTGACATACTAACACAAGTAACAAAAATGCTCCGCGCAAAAGGGGATAATATGTGTGTTGGGCCTATGTCTATCCTTTAAATTCCGGTTGAGAAAGGCATAAATCCGACACCGCAAAAGTTGCTCAGCTCACTTAGGGCTTTCATTTGATACCAAATTTTACCACTTTTGAAAAATTTTATTTTTCACCCAAAATGGCTAAGTCCCCACCCCACCCCACCACAGCACTCTACAGCCACTTTGGGTACGCAGTTCTATGACAAAAGTTGCTCAGCTCACTTAGAACTCTCATTTGATACCAAATTTGACCAGTTTTGAAAAATTTTATTTTTCACCCAAAATCGCCTAAGTCCCCACCCCACCCCACCACAGCACTCTACAGCCACTTTGGGTACGCAGTTCTATGACAAAAGTTGCTCAGCTCACTTAGAACTCTCATTTGATACCAAATTTGACCAGTTTTGAAAAATTTTATTTTTCACCCAAAATGGCTAAGTCCCCACCCCACCCCACCACAGCACTCTACAGCCACTTTGGGTACGCAGTTCTATGACAAAAATTGCTCAGCTCACTTAGAACTCTCATTTGATACCAAATTTGACCAGTCTTGAAAAATTTTATTTTTCACCCAAAATCGCCTAAGTCCCCACCCCACCACAGCACTCTACAGCCACCTTGGGTACGCAGTTCTATGACAAAAGTTGCTCAGCTCACTTAGGGCTTTCATTTGATACCAAATTTTACCACATTTGAAAAATTTTATTTTTCACCCAAAATGGCTAAGTCCCCACCCCACCCCACCACAGCACTCTACAGCCACTTTGGGTACGCAGTTCTATGACAAAAGTTGCTCAGCTCACTTAGAACTCTCATTTGATACCAAATTTGACCAGTTTTGAAAAATTTTATTTTTCACCCAAAATGGCTAAGTCCCCACCCCACCCCACCACAGCACTCTACAGCCACCTTGGGTACGCAGTTCTATGACAAAAGTTGCTCAGCTCACTTAGGGCTTTCATTTGATACCAAGTTTGACCACTTTTGAAAAATTTTATTTTTCACCCATTGAAAAATTTTATTTTTCACCCAAAATGGCTAAGTCCCCACCCCACCCCACCACAGCACTCTACAGCCATTTTGGGTACGCAGTTCTATGACAAAAGTTGCTCAGCTCACTTAGGGCTTTCATGTGATTCCAAATTTTACCAGTCTTGAAAAATTTTATTTTTGACCCAAAATCGCCTAAGTCCCCACCCCACCCCACCACAGCACTCTACAGCCACTTTGGGTACGCAGTTCTATGACAAAAGTTGCTCAGCTCACTTAGGGCTTTCATTTGATACCAAATTTGACCACTTTTGAGAAACTTTATTTTCGACCATTTGACCCTCCCACCCGACTGACCCTTCAAACGGCAAAGTAGAACCAGCCCAGCAAAATAGGAACGTCGGACGGCAAAACGGATACCGGGAATGAGCTGGGCACACCAGAAAACCCCTATAGACAAAGTTTTGAGAGGCCAGGTAGAGCCTACTATGGACCTCCAGGAAGCGGTTTCCGACTTGACCCTCCCGACGGCAAAGTAGAACCAGCCCAGCAATATTGACACATCGGACGGCAAAACGGATACCGGGAATGAGCTGGGCACACCAGAAAACACCTATAGACAAAGTTTTGAGAGGCCAGGTAGAGCCTACTATGGACCTCCAGGAAGCGGTTTCCGACTTGACCCTCCCGACGGCAAAGTGGAACCAGCCCAGCAAGATGGGTGGGTCTGACGGTAAAACTGACTGCGGGAATCGATTCTCCGTGCCAGAAAACCATTATATGGAAGATTTGAGCTTTCAAAGTTGAATACTTAGCGAGAAATTTCGATTTTTCATTTTTCGAATTTTTGCCATTTTTGACGGGCCACTGTGGTCGCTAGGGAAGTGATAAAGAAACGCAACCTGGACCGTTAGTTAGTTCAATATATGTAATTTCTGAATATAAAAAGAAATCAGCTCCAGCTCGTAACGTTCGACCTGAGCGACGACCACAAAAATGGTCACTTTTCGCTATGAGCCGACTTTGCGGCGCCACTGCGGCGCTGTGGCGCAGCTGCGGCGCAAAAAAGTTGTGATTCTTAAATTCTTTAGAGGGTACTACTAGACCCCATAGCCCTTTAGGTTGGCCCACCGCTGCAGATCACGTGAAAGCGGCGAACATTATGTACAATACAACCATCAAATAGGAGAAACCGGAAAAAAAACATCGCCGCCATAACCGGTCCGGGGCGCAACTTTTTAACGGTAAGTGATACGGGCTGAAACTTCACAGACATACTAAACTCGATGTGCTCTACAATTTGCGCATGAAATCTGCGCAGGATCTGCGCAGGATTTTGCGCAGCTTCTGCGCAGCTTATTTTACACTGTCTCCAGCCACTTTTCACACATATTATAAGTGTCGCTGCCGCGACCCCTATGATACATACGTATATATCAAAGCAAATAAGAAATGTACATAACTAGAGGTACGAGTACGTACCGGTAAATGCTTGATTCAATTCAGCCTGATCATTCCAGGCCTCCTCACAATCTTGAGTGGACTGACCTCCAACACCATCATCGTTCTCTCGTATCTCCGCAGTTCGGGTCGTTACAGCACTGGTTTGCTGCAGCTGCAACTGATCAGCATCACTGTAGACCACAGAGTGGTGTGACGACGCAGCCGAAGCCGTAATTACCGACACAGTGGGCTGCTGTCGAATCCCAGTGACACTGATCTGAGGCGCTGACATCATCAGGGAGGCTGATTCGCTCAGCTCATTCTCTGACGCTGACTCGCCCCAGGTCCAGCTGTCATCCAGCGGACCACCCACATCGCCGTCGTCGTGGGTGGTCTCGCCAGCGATCACATTGACCAGCCGGTTGCCCAGCTGTCGGACGGTGGACATCAAAGGCTGGCCAGCAGCTGCATCTGGGCCAGCTGGCTGGCCTATCTGGGTCGCGGAAGGCGAAGCGTCCAAAGCTACATCCTCCAGTTCCGTAGTGGAATTGGGGGGAGCCGCACCGGTCGAACTACCGTAGACCCCGGAAACCAGATCAGGAACCGGTTGTTGCAACTGTTGCCTGCCGGCTGGACCGACTCCCTCTTCGTTTGCTGAAGACACCGATTGGACAGATGTGGGAGGCGGTGGTTGGGTGTAGGATCCCGGATAATACTCGTAACCGCCGTCTTGATACTGGCTAGCCGTACCAACAGCATTCGGTGCTGTCGTCTCCGACAGCATCGAATACTGATTGGTCGGTGGCGATGCTACAGCACCACCACTACCCTCCTGTTGGTAATGGTGCTGCACCGCATACGCTCCAGCGCCTTCAGCAAAATATTCTTCGTCCAAATTCTGATCACCACCATTGTCATCATCTTCTCGGCCATAAAACATTCCTACCGTACCCCCACCTTCTTCCTCCTCCTCATTACCCCATGAATCCCAGCCGCCCGCCGGGTCCTCACTACCCTCCCGGATCTCCTCCGAAACTTCATCATCCCGGGAGGAAGGCTCTTCACTGCAATCTCTGGTGCTGCCCTGATACTGGTCCTCAGAGTAGCCATAGTGCTGTCCCACCGCATCAGACTCAACTTGATTTTGGGCATAGTAGTTGGCATAATCATATTGTTGCTGTGGTTGTTGTTGCTGTGGTTGTTGTTGCTGCTGTTGTTGTTGATATTGATAATATTGTTGCTGATGTTGCTGTTGTTGTTGCTGCTGCTGCGTCTCATCATAGCCGTACACAGCAGAAGACTGTTGCTGCGTCGGTGCTGTGTTCTGGTTACCAGGATCCGCAGCATAGCTGGTATAGACAGATGAGCCGGCCTCAGAGTAATAGTTCCCATTGTACATCCCGTTCACAGCACAGCCGGAGGTTGCTGCAAAGGTTGACGACGTGGGTGGTCCGCCAGGAGGCGGCGGTTGCACAGCACCAAAGGGCGATGTGTAAACAAATTGTTGCTGCTGGTGCTGCTGGTGCTGTTGCTGATATGAGGTTGCTGCATAGTTTGAGAAGTCGGTCGGCGTGCTGGAGCTTTGTTTGGCAGCACGAGAATAGGGATTCTGAGCCGCAGCTGGAGGCTGGGTGGCTGCGGCGCCGCCACCACCCAGATAGCTCCATTCGGTGGCTCCGGTGGCCAAAGGCGGTTGCATGATCGCTCCTCTCCTCTGGCTAGTTTAATCAGTTTTGGTTCGGTCGTAGATTATTTAAACGTAATAAAGGCCAATTAGGTATATTAATCTTACGTTTTGATAGTTCACAATACAAACTATAAAAAATATATATTAGCAAGCGTTGTTACAACATTATAATATGTGGATAAATTATGTAGATATAGCCATGGGATAGGTGAAAAAACCCACCCCCTTTTGGGGGGAAAACCACCCACCTCCTGGACCAGGGGTTAGAGCTATGAATGAGCTACAAAATCGGGGTCTGGCGGGCCTTCACGTGGGGGATTAGGATATTTATTATTCTCAAAATTTTAACTTTACAACCGTTCGTTAACCGCTTTAAACCCGTAAAAAAGCCTAGTTTTAACGAGAAAAGCGATAAAATGCAGAAAATTGTGTTTTTAAGCTAGGTATATATTTCTTGAATCTTCTGAGCATATATGTAGGTTTGGCTGGCGAAAAAAATGGGGGTGGGGGATTGAAAAAAGTAGGGAGAAGGTATGGAGGGGGTCGTAAAAAGTCGATTTGGGGGAAGGGTAAGAAAAACTTTGAGGCGGGGGGCCGATGAAAAATCGGTTTTTCGGTCAAAACTGGAAACATTTCTTTATTTTTAGCAATTTTTCGCGTGATTAAGCGAATTTAAGCAATTTTTCGCAATTTTTTCAATTTATTTATATAATTTTATTTTAAAAAATTTCCAATTTTTGGATAAAAATTTTAAAAAATTTAGGTAGGGGTTTGAAAATTTTTAAGGAGGAGAGCATAGGAGTAACGGATATTTGGGGTGACAGAGGCTTCCCTCCCCCCACTTTTTCTGCTGGCTTTTTCCTACAGGGGATGGGTGGGGGGCAGCCCCCCCCAGAATTTCGTTCCTCCCCCCAGACTTGGGTCGCCCCCCCAGGATTCGGGCCTTCCCCCCCCCAGAACTTTTAAGTGCCCGGAAAAATAGGGTTTTGAGGGTAAATTTTGAAAAATTTTCCGGCTTCGCCGGATTTTTAGACATTTTTTAGCATTTTTAGCTATCTTAAGCTTAAATTTAGGTTAAAAATAGTTAATATTTTAGCTCAATAGCAAAAATAGCTATTTTTTAAGCATTTTTCGAAAAAATTTCCCCCCCCCCCCCCCCCCCCCTGAATTCCGTGCCCCCGCTTTCCTGGGGGGGGGACCGCCCCCCAGCCTTCCCCCCCCCCCCCAAGAAATTTTTGCCTAGGAAAAAGCCAGTTCTGGAGGGAGCTCCCTCTGGTGGAACCCCCAGCCTCGCTCCCCCAAAAACTCTTATGCCAAGCATCGCATTTTCAGTTGTATCTAATGCCAAAAAACATTCAACCATGAAGTACAAATTTATTATTAGTCAATGGCTTTAAACTCAAAATTTAAACTCAAAACTCAAACAATTTGGGTGGGTTTTCCCCCAAAAGTGGGTTTTTCTCCCACCACGTTTGGCAATGTCCCATCATAGGTGTACCAGGCTACAGTTTACCCCCTGTGAGACCCCCCCACGGGGAGAGGCCAGACCCCCCTCCCCCCCTACCCGACCACGACTCCTCCCCCCCAAGCCGAGCTCGAACCCCCCTCCCCCCGCCTAAAATTGGGTCCAAACCAAGTACAAAACGCAAAATTTTTGAAAAATTTTTTTGCAATTTCTGAAAATGTTTGAAAAAAATTCGAAAAAATGGCTATAAATCACCTGTAAATAGCTAAAGATGGTTTTATATAGCAATTAAAAGGTGATATACGCAGTTATAAACCACAATCTGGGCTAATTTAGGCATATTTTAGTACAAATTTGTCAATTCTCAAGCCCTATTTTCGCATACAAAAACTGTTAACAGACGATTTTCAGTACGTTTAATGTACTGTACATCGAAAAAGGAGCATTTTTAGCTAAAAAAACTTGGGTACAGCACTTGTCCCAGGAGCATAAGTTTCAGCAGGGGGGGGGGGTGGGGGGGGGTACTCCGCCCCAAAATTTGCGCCCCCCTGCGCCCCCCAAACCATTTCCGACAGCCCCCCCCCTCCCCCACCTTTCGGCTACGCCCCCCCAGACCCAACCCACCCCCCCCCCCCCCCCGCCCTTTTTGGAGCCAAAACGTTAGCTAAATTTTGCTCAAAAATGGTCGTTTTTTGAAATATTTTTCTCAAATCTTGACTTTTACAATCGCTATAAAACCGCGTATAAACGCCTAAAACTGTCAAAACAAGCGTTGTTTTCACGAAAAAAGCCTTAAAATACGGAAAATTGTGCATTTTAAGCCGTTTTTTGAATTTTCTGAGGTCTCAATTTTGGGGAGGTTCGGGGGGGTATATACCCCCATCACATTTCGCGGGTCGACAGAGCTTACCTCCCCAACCAAATTTTCGGGTGAAACTATGCCCAGGAGGCGGGCATAGTTGTACCTTGAGAAAACGGTGGGGGAGGGGGTAGCCGAAAGTAGGGTGGGTGGGGTCAGCCGTTTTGAGGTGAGGTACTGACACACGAAACCCTTTTCTAGAAAACAATTAGAAAACTCAACGATAATTTTTTCTAATTATTTTCTTAATGTTTTCTGAAAATTTTCTAATTATTTTCTCATTGTTTTATCATTGTTTTCTAATTATTTTCTAAACTGGAAGTGTCCATTTTCTAATTAATTTCTAGATTTTTTCTAATTAATTTCTCATTGTTTTCTAATTGATTTCATATTGTTTTCAGGAAAAATTGTCGATTTTTCTAATTGTTTTCTAAATAATTTCTATTGTTTTCTAAAATGTTTCTATTGTTTTCTAATTGTTTTCTGAAAACTTGCTATGGCTTCATTTTCTTATAATTTCTCATTGTTTTCTAATTAATTTATAATTATTTTCTAAATGAAGAATAATTGCTTCGCTCGTGAATATACTGCGTTTGCGCTTCCATAATGTTAATCGGGACTACAAACAGTAAAAATACTGTTTCATAAGCGATGTAGTGCATAATAAAGCCTATATATAATATATATACGTATATATACCCTTAGTCACGAAAGAAAAAAGCCTACGGCTTTATTAAAACAAACGACAAACAAAAATATATAATTATATAACATCGAGGACTACTCGAAAACGAAGGAAACAGGTCCTGCCTGACCTAAATAATTTCAAATTAAATTTGCAATATATATAGATATAAAAATAGCTAAAAATTTCCTTTGAGCTGCCAAAAATGGGAAGGGGGTTGGTTGGATACCCCCACTTGGATACTCAATCAAATCAAGGAACCATTGAAATAGGACCTAAAGTTGGCGTGAAAAGCCCATCGACGGGAAAAACCCATTTTCCAAAATTGAATATATATATATATATATATTTTTCTAACCATTAGCAGGAAAGGTCAAACTAATGCGTACATTTGTTTAATGGAGGCTACAGATTAAACTGGTATATATGTACGTATAGGTTTTACCTGGGTTCGTTCTGTCGTGGCGCTCCAGGGGATCGAAATCGGACATGGCACCATTTCAAGGGAGGGGGAAGTGAGGAGGGGCTTACGAAAAGTGGGGGCGGCAAGCCCTACTAGGGCTGCCCTAGATTATAAATATACCTAATATAAATATACCTAAAGTTTAAGCGGACAATTAGTTAAGTTTACAATTACAATTGTTTAAGGTAAATACGCCAAAATCGCTGTTTTTAAGCTTAAAATGAACTTATAAGCGCATAAATTATATATATACGTACGTAGCTAAAAATCGAGAAAATTCTTGAAAATTTGAACTCAAAAACTTAATTTTTTGACACTTTTGGGCGTCCCCAAAAACGTGGGGGAGGGCTTGCCAAAAAGTGGGGGGGGGCAAAGGTGGGGGGAGACTCCGAAAAGTGGGGGGGCACCCCTCCCCGACTAAAAAATGCCAGTTCTATCGAGTACGCTGCGTCATCCTATGCGGTCAAATTTGGTGAATTTTGCTTACCTGGCTTGCTAGAAGCTAAAACCCTAAAAGTCATTTAGCTGCTGGAGGACGCAGTACAGGCTTAAGTGTGGATTTTAACGGCCAATTCTACGTGAAAAACAATTCTCTACACGATAGCTAATATATAAGTTTTATCAAATTATATTACATTGATTTTAGCATTTTTCAAAAGTAGGGATGCACCGGGGCCTGGCCCCGGCCCCGGCACCGGGGCCAGGCCCCGGCTCCGGCCCCGGCCCCGGTAGTCAGGCCCCGGCCCCGGCCCCGGTGGTCAGGCCCCGGTACCGACCGGGGCCTAAAATTAGCAAAATTTTGTAATTTTTTGACATTTTTTGACCAAAATTTTGAATTTTCGAAAGTCAAAAAGTGTGACAAATCGTTTGTTTTCCAGCCGCTATGAATGAAAACAACGATAGTAACGTTTGTATATCAAAAATTATTGCAAAATTTAAATTTTCAAAAAAATTTTCGATTTGGACCCCCAATTTCTAGGCCCCGGTACCGGGGCCAAAGTGGCCCCCGCCCCGGTCCCGGCCGGGGCCACGATGAGGTCCCGGCCCCGGCCCCGGCCCCGGTAGTGGCGGCCCCGGTGCATCTCTATTCAAAAGTTACCCTATGTTTATGTCTGGGTTTTTTATTGGGGGGGGGGGGGGGTGGGGGCCCCCCTCCACTTTTTGGGTTCGCCCCCACCCGGCCCCACCCCCACTTTTTTGGGCTTCCCCCCCACTCACAATAAGGTGCCCAGAAAATGCAAAATTTTAAGGATGTTTGGTCAAAATTTTCAAAAATTTTCCGGCTTCGTCGGAATATGTTTTGCTCAGAAATCGTCTATTTTAGTACTCAAACTCAATTTTTGAGCACTTTTAAGCATAGTTATAGCAGTATGTAGAAAACAGGCTATTTTTACCTGCATTTTTAGCGCTTTTAGACCACTTTAGACCACCACCCCCCCCACTTTTGGGTTCCGGCCCCCCCACTAGTGGGGGGGGGGGGGGCTCCCCCCCCCACTCTCCCCAACCCCACTTTTTTCGCCTAGAAAAAGCCCAGTATATACGTAAGTGTTAAACAAAAGTTATTCAAAACAAAAATAAAAGTTATTCATAGTGTTAAACTTTATGAAAACTGTCCAGTTGATGCTGCATTTTCAACGGCACATGAGAGATCTCAAACAAAGCTACTTAGATTGGCTTTTTGGTTTATTCTAAATAAATATAGTTCAATTTTTAAGAACTGTAAGGGCCGGGTGGGTTTTTCTCCCATTTGGATTTCCCCCGCTACTTTTTGCATTATATATATATACCGACTAACGGTACAACCTGAGAAGTGCAAATTAGGATTAAATTAAAAGAAAGTTCTGTAAGTACGCCAAGCATATGTACGATAGTCTGCAACCTTCTCAGCGGGGCATAGAAGGTGGGGTACGTATGCAAAATTTGACGCTTTTATTTTGCTTTTTTTGACGCATCGGAAAAAATGGAAAAATCTTCGGGACGTGTTCTTAAAGTTAATTTATGAAATCAGAATGTGAGGGAACTATCAAACAGAGTGTTTACTAAAGTAATAAGGCGATATATATATATTACTACTAAACATTTACTAATTTTGGAAATTAATATTTTTTGCTGTTGAGTGTGTATACGATTGAGTACACCAGGTAGAGTTAGTATTTCCATGATTAACAGTCAAGTGTTCAACCCAAGACTGTGAAAACGTCTGGATTTGTTAAGGATTTGTTAACTTTACGAAATGTATTATATACCTGCGA
Source organism: Trissonchulus latispiculum (assembly GCA_030248195.1). Classification (NCBI taxonomy): domain Eukaryota; kingdom Metazoa; phylum Nematoda; class Enoplea; order Enoplida; family Ironidae; genus Trissonchulus; species Trissonchulus latispiculum. The sequence goes on from JASAND010011456.1 coordinate 35,202, forward strand.
AAACCGCCAAGGTGTACAGTGTGTAGCTTGCATTAACGTATCGATTACTGAAAATATTGGATTTCTGTACTCAATACTGCTACCTTCATAAGCGCTTCTGTCATTGCATTCATAGGTGTACCAGGCTACAGTTTACCCCCTTTTAGACCCCCCCCCACAACCACCGAGAGGCCAGACCCCCCACCCCCAAATACCCGACCTCGACTTCTCCCCCCCCCCCAAGCCGAGCTCAGACCCCCCCCCCTCCCCCCCCCCCCCATAAAATAGGGTCCAGACAAGACAAGACAAAAATGCTAAATTTTTGCAACTTTCCAAAAATTTTCTGAAAAACGCTAAAAAATAGGTTTTAAAACGCAATACGAGTGGTTTTTTATTAGATTTATGTCGAAAATAGTCGATTTTATGTAAAAAAGGCCATTTTAGCTGAAAAATGTGGGTACAGTTTGGGTAAAGTTTGTTTTGAAAATTTCCGATTTTTGAGACCCCCCCAAGCCAGATTTGGACTTTTTACCCCCCCCCCCACCCAAACAGGGGTACACCTATGGTTCTCAGCTAGCCCTCATGATAAAAACTTACTTACTTGTACTTTTTCCATCTCTACTGCTGCTGCAGCAATCTGATGGGCTCCGGATCTATAAAAAACTTGTTTAACCGTAAACCTCCACAATCTCAAAATAGCAAACATCCGAAAATGTGGGTTTCCCCCCATGGCTATAGATTATACGTTATACCAAGAGTACATAATATATATATATATATATATATATATATATATATATATATATATATATATAAGAGTGTGACAGCAGGCAAGCTCTGTTATCAGCTGCAGGTACATGCTCTGCACGCTAACGGCTGACCCCCCCCCACAAATGTGTATATATGTGCTCTTCAAAGAAATTTGGCCGCTACGCTTGCATGCTGAAGCTCGAAAACAGAACTACTCAGTTGGTTCAATGTGCGTCTGTTGCGAGCTTTAACACGCAAAGATAGCTTGCGAATTTCTTTGAAGAGCACATACACGTTTGTGGGGGGTCAACCGTTAGCGAATATAGCATGGACCTACAGCTGATAACAGAGAGCTTGCCTGCTGTCACACTCTTATGTATTATGTACTCTTGGTTATACATATGCAAAAGCAAAATTCTCAAAATTAATCTTTGACTAATGCTTTAATAAATGTTAGACAAATATATAATATTATATACTAGACAAGGAAAATGCAATCATATGAATCTTTTTGATGACATTTCACAATATATATAGTAGAAAATAATTAGAAAAATTTGGATTTCTTTTCTAATTTTTTAATTTCAAAACAATCAGAAAATAATTAGAAAAAATTTGAATATATAGTTTTCTAATTGTTTTCTAGTTTGGAAAACAATTGGAAAAAGAAAACAATTAGAAAACAATTAAGATTTTATTTTCTAATTGTTTTCTAATTTAGAAAACAATTTGAAAAGAATTAGAAAACAACTAGAAAAAATTTGTCAACTGTAGAAAATAATTAGAAAAAATTAGAAAACATTTAATTTTTTCTAATTGTTTTCTAGAAATGGGCTTCGTGTGTGAGGTGGGGTTCGGAAAAATTGAATTTGGGGGGGGGGTAAGAAATTTTTTGGTCAAAAATTTAGAAAAAATTCGCAAATTTGCTAAAAAAGCTTTATTTCCAACTAAAAATCAAAAATATCTCGTCATGTTTGCTCATTTGTTCGAAAAAACTTGGATTTTTTGCAAAAATTTTTTATTTTTCCAAAAAATTTCAAGTTTTTACTAATTTTGAGGCAAAATTTTTAAAATTTTGAGGGTGGGGTCTGGTAAATTTGGGTGGGTGGGGTCAGGGATTTGGCCATTTGGGGGTGGGGTCTGCCTCCAAAATTTCTAGGGTGGGGTCGGCACTTTTCCATTTGAGGGGGGGTCACACGAAGCCCTTTTTTAGAAAACAATTAGAAAACTCACTGATTTTTTTCAATTTTTTTCTTAATGTTTTCTAAAATTTTTCTAATTATTTTGTCATTGTTTTGTAATTGTTTTCCAATTGTTTTCAAAAGTCTAGCTGTCCATTTTCTAATTAATTTCTGCATTAATTAATTTCTTATTGTTTTCTAATTGACTTCTTATTGTTTTCGAGAAAAAATGTCGATATTTCTAATTGTTTTCTAAATAGTTTCTTATGTTTTCTAAAATGTTTCCATTGTTTTCTAACCGATGAAAAATTGATAAGCTCATGAAAATACTGCGGTTACGCTACGCTTCCATAATGCACATCAGAACTACAAAGAGTATATATAAATGCTGTTTCATAAGCAATAGCAAGGGCGAGCAATGGGAGTGGGGCCGTGGGGGCCCCATAAACGACCTTCCCCCCAAAATTCATTCCAGTCACCCCCGCCCCTACCGGCTTCGCTGTAGACTTTAAATCTTTTTTGCCTTTTTGACCACTAAACCTCCATTTTTTGTGATAAAAACTAACCTTTACAGTGTACGCTAGAAAAACATCCCTGTTTTTTATTTCTACAAAAATTTTCGCCCCCCCCCCCCCCACCACCTGGGGTATTTTAGGCAAAAATAAGTGGGGGGAAGAGTGGGGGGGGGGCGCCCGCCCCCACCCCCCACTAGTGGGGGGAGGTCCAAAAAAAGGGGGGGTAATTACATGAGCTAAAAATGCTAAAAATACAGTATAAAAAGCTTGTTTTCTACATTTATATACTGCTATAACTAAGCTTAAAAGTGTTCAAAAATTAAGTTTTGGCACTAAAATAGACGCATTTTGTCCAGAAAAGTCCGAATTCCGAAAATTCCGAAAAAAATTCCAAACAACCAAAAATCCTAAAAATTTGGCAATTTCTGGGCACCTTAGGGTGAGTGGGGGGAAGCCCAAAAACGTTGGGGGGGGAGAGATCGACTGGGGAGAACCCAAAAAGTGGGGAGGGGGGGAGCGCCCACCCCCCCCCCAAGAAAAAACCCCAGAACAAATTCCCTACCCTTCGGATTTTTGTGACCCAGAGTGAGAAGCCCCCTCAAGAAAGAAAATAGAATATATAAACCTAGAATGTAATGCATAAAAAGCCCATCTATCCTTAGCTATGAAAGAAAAAGTCAACGGCTGTATAAATTCCAGCAAACGACAAACGAAAATACTATGCTGCAGTTGCTAAGAAGCAACTGAATGGTCATAATGTGATGGAGTCCGATAAAACTCAGCAAAATATATATACGTATATATATACTAATTAAAGTTGAATTTTACACAAGAAGTGTCAGAATCGCGCTACGACAATTTTTAGGACCTGTGAGGGGTTGGTTTATTTCCCCCAATTGGGTTTTCCCCCGCTACCATAGGTGTGGCTGGCGAAAAAAGTGGGGGTGGGGGTTTGAAAAAAGTAGGGGGGGTTTGGCAAAAAAGGGCAAGGGGGGTCGCGAAAAAGTCGATTTGGGGGGAGGGGGTAAGAAATATTTTCGAGGGGGGGTCGTCGAAAAATCGGTTTTTCGCTAAAAAACTGAAAATTTTTCTCAACTTTCAGCAATTTTTAGCGATTTTTAAGGTAATAAGGCGAATTTTCGCAATTTTTCGCTAATTTTTTGAAAATTTTCGAATTTTTGGCTAAAAACTTGCAAAAATCCGGGTAGGGGGTTGAAAATTTTTAGGGGGGGGGGGGTCGGCCGAAGGCCATTTGGGGGGAGGGGTACGTCAAGTTAGCTGATCAGGTTTAACTACAAATTATAATTTTGGTATCATTGGATAGCCCTATATGTAGTATAGGGCTATAATATAATACTACATAGATATATGTAGTATTTGTAGTTACTTTCCTTTCAGTTTGTAAGTTATAAGGTTAATGAGAAATCAACGTTTGAAATTTCATATCTTTAACACACAATACGTATGTCTCTGCTGTGACTCAGATTTGGTCACGTGGACGTGACTGCATCACATCACATGTGCTAGAGATTACATTCTATATGTTAAAGATATGAAATTGCAAACGCTGATTTCTCATTAACCTTACAACTACAAATTAAAAGGAAAGTTACTTCATATGCTACAAATTGAGGGCTATCAAACGATACCAAAATTATAATTTGTAGTTAAATCTGGTCAGCTGACTTGACTTACGTTAAAAAATTTTTTCGGGGGGAGGGTCTGCGACCCCTCCATTTGGGGGGAGGGGTCCCCCCCACCCCCCCCCCTAACACACCTATGCCCGCTACTTTTTGTATACCGAGTACCGACCTAACGGTACAACCTAGAAAAGTGCAAATGGGCTTAAAAGGAAGTTCTAAGTACGCCAAGTATACGATGGTATAGAGTTCTCAGCTAGCCCTTATACCAAAAAAGTTCCAGCCAAAATCCGAAAAAGTGGGTTTTGCCCCCATGGCTATAGACACGGAAAATGGAACCACGTGAACCTTTTTGATGATATTTCACAAAATTAGAAAATAATTAGAAAAAATTAGAATAGTTTTCTAATTGTTTTCTAGTTTGGAAAACAATTGGAAAAAATTAAGAAAACAATTAGAAAACAATTAAGATTTTATTTTCTAATTATTTTCTAATGGAGAAAATAATTTGAAAACAATTAGAAAACAACTAGAAAAAATTTGTCAACTGTAGAAAACAATTAGAAAATATTTAGAAAAAATTTAATTTTTTCTAATTGTTTTCTAAAAATGGGCATCGTGTGGGGTGGGGGGGTCTAAAAAGGGGTGGCTGGCGAAAAAAGTGGGGATGGGGGTTTGAAAAAAAGTAGGTAGGGGGGTTTGGCAAAAAAGGGGGTGGGGGGTCGAAAAAAGTCGATTTGGGGGGAGTGCGGGGTAAGAAAAATGTTCGGGGGAGTCATCGAAAAATCGGTTTTTCGTTAGAAAACTGAAAAATTTTCTCAATTTTCAGCTATTTTCAGCTATTTTTAAGTTAACTAAGCGAATTTTAGTAATTTTTCGCTAATTTTCTGAAAATTTTCAAATTTTTGGCTAAAAATTTGTACGAATTCAGGTGGGGGGTTGAAAATTTTTAGGGGGGTCGGCCGACATCCGATTTGGGGGAGGGGTAGAAAAAATTTTTTAGGGGGAGGGTTGACGATTCCTCCATTTGGGGGGAGGGGTCCCCCTCCCGCAGGGGGCAAACTGTAGCTTGGTTGGTACACCTATATGTGACTGATGCCCACCCCTACCCCCCTAATTTGTTTAAAACCCTAAAAGCCAAACAATTTATAGTATTTAAATTCTAGAGATTATTATATACGGAAATCTAAATCAACTTAATTTCTATTTGTGCACCTACACGCCAGTTACATATTAATTTAGGCTATTACCGACATCATTGTTGAAAACAAGTAAATAAAAAACCTGTCACTGGTGCGGATTTTAGCCACCACGTTATGTGGATGTGACTTTTTATGCTCTGACCTGCTCGCTCTTGATGCGCGCATAACAAAGCAGACTGCTGACTGCTGAGCTGGTTAAAATTAGTGCTTGGCGTATAAGCTTCAACAAAACTTTGAAACTCCTATCGTAGAAGGGAGTTGCAATGTCGAGAACAAGATGGTAAGCTACAACATAAGGTCGCGATTCCATTTGTGCACATATGGTTAGTACAGCAAGTTGAAATTTGATAAAACTTTCCATCATAAAGTTATTTGGCCCATGTGGTTTGCCGATTGTTTTTTGAAGCGTTTATTTTCATGGGGCTCTTTGGGTTCAGTGGTAATTTTTGTGATTTGATCCATAACTAATGTGTACTTTATTTTTTGATGGGGGTTCTTGGGGATTTTTAAATTTTTTCAGGAGATTTGCTCCTAATTTCCTAATTTTAAGGGGACGCTTGCATAACCGGGAATATTTCAACAATAAGAACACCAACAGAAGAAGTTCTCCTGGATCCATTTCAATACAATCCATTTCTAGTTGGAGCAAAATACTAGAGATGTGACGAATTTGAAGAATTCAGCGCTTGGCTTGCTTCTTACATAACAGGGATCAATTCAAATTTTCAAAATGGTGTTATTTGTTAACGGCAGAATAAGAGTAGCTCAAATTTCGCAGAAATGTATAAATCAACCTAATGCAGGGTGAATTTTTCAGTTTTTTATTTATGCAATTTTCAGTATTGTATAAACGTTCAAAACTTTGAAAATCAATATTTCATGGTATGCACATTTTAAACAAAAAATAAAAAAGTTGCTTCTCCGCAATTTGCCAATAAACATGCATGCAAAATTTGAGCATGTTAGGTTGCAGCATTTATGAAAAAATCTATTTAGAATATTTCGCACAGTTTGCTTCTGTTGCGCGTTTTTAGTAAACTTTTAATAAATAGCATAGCTTATTTCATAAAATAATTAACAATTCTAACACAAAGGCATCTTGAACGCCCTGTAGAATTTATTGTCCAACGATTAGATTTTACTTTACTCTACGTTATGAGAATAGTCAACGTAAATTTTTCATATATTCTACCACCTGTAACGTTTGGTACCACATATAGAAGTAGAAGACATTTTCCCATGTTGTAAAACTCTTCTTATGCTCTTCCGCTTAGTGCATTCAAATTTATGATATGAAGCTTAAATAAAATTTCTATGTTTTAAGCCAGGATGGTAGCCATCTAATCACGTAGCGTCAGTTGCCGAAATTTTGTCAGCACATAGACCGCTAACCAAAACAGATTCACTGAGCTTTTCTTTAAAATTGAACAATCTGTCCAAATTTTACACTTATAGCCCCGACAATGGAAGTGCCACCTCCCTAATGTTTGATCCTGAGAGTTCCGGATTCCAGGGTTTCCGAAAAGTGTGTGCTTTGTCTGAATTTAAATCTATTACGAACTTGTTCCAGGTTTCCATTGATACCCATATTGTGGATATAGGATGTAGTAGGCACACAAATTTCAATCTAAATATCTGAGAAAAGCCAGGAGTACCCCACCCCAGTACACCCCGGTTATGCTACAAATTTGATGACTGAGATACATATGTAGATATGCACACATTATAAACATACCATTACGCGTGGAAAAAATTTAAGAACCTTTTTTTCTGATGGGGGTTCTTTCTTGAGCTTCCATCTTTTATCTTGACTTGGGCCACTTACTTTAGCAATATAACACCCTACGCACAGTCCGGCTTCAAAAATAGGCATTTCCTTTGTAGGAGGTTCTGTTCTCGTTGTGTTCAGCATTTTGGTTTTGGAAGCAATTTTGAGAAACACCAAATTTCATATTTTGGAGTCAAAACTCCTCCATTCTTGCTAAAATCAGTTTAGCCATTATTTCTTCAACTATAAATGCCAACGATAAAGGTAAAGGTGTCAAGTTGAAGGCCTTAGAAATTAATCCGATGCTTAACCATTTTCCAGTCACTCTCCAAAGGCGGTAAGACTAGCAAAGGTTGTTTTTCCCGAATTCTTTTCGACGATTGTGGAACATTTAGTGTGCACTGTATTGGAGAGTAGCCACCGCAAGTTTTTACGCATAAACACCCGGGATCTTGTTTATTTGCTCCGATTGGTAGTTTCTAGGCAAAGCGGTTTCTTGACAAAGTTTGGAAAGCTTGGGCAAAAATCAAGTTTCGCACACATTTAGCTAATTTCTCCATAACGAAGTCTGAGTCTATAATAACTAAAAAATTAGTTATTTGATAGAGGCACCGGTCGATGACATAACCGAGGTTTCTTGAAAAATTTATTTCTGTCTGCAGAAAGGACGGATAAATTGCACTTCTTCCAAAATCAGTTAACTTTTTGAAAACAAAACTCAGTCACTTTGTGTCCATAAAGAGAAAGTGCTAGGCTACATTGTGGTGTAAAGATGACCTCTTAGTTCCAAAAAATGTAGGAAAAATAATTGTTCAAAGTTGATGTCTTCAAAAGGCATCACCACCTTAAAGTGCTGGCATCGAATTTACCCTGGACTGCACCAACCCAAGTTTAAGAATAGCTCCAGAATAGCGGAAGACTAACATCCATTTTGAATGGAAAACTAGCAGCTAGTCTATCTATTCCGCAGCTATTCTTAAACTTTGGTTGGTGCAGTCCACGGTTAGTAACTTTTCTTTGACCCGGAAAGCCTTTGTGCAAGTAGGCAAAGGTTTCTAAATTTATATTTTGGCATTCTATGACATTCTGGGACCAGTGAAAAGACCTTTGAACTTTGGCATGGACACGAGGCGTTTTTTAGTTCAATAGTCTTTTATACTCAACTAATAACCCTGAACATGACACCAAATCCCGTACAGAAAACAGCTCCTATTAAGTGGCAAAAACCTGAAAGTTAGATGTACGAATAGTATAGTAAATATTCAAATTTATATCTTGTGTTATACTACACAAAAATGGTAATCTAAACCTACACTAACCTAAAATCATTAGACACAGTTAGTTTTACTAGTAGCCAAGAGCGGACAATTTACAACAGCATGTGGAGGAATAAGCTTTGTGGTAGTAATATGTAGAGTTTAAAGTTCCAGCTTCAAAAATCAACTAGCCACTACACCAGGTTGTTGTTGTTGTTGTTGTTGACTGCTTTCTCGCTGCCGAGCCGCTTCCATTCGAGCTCGTCGTCCCGAGCCATAAATAAAGGTGGCATACAGTACACTGCAGACCAGCAGTGTAAACAGGGACGTAAAGTCAAAGTACTCCGGATAAATGAACCAAGCCGACCAAAGGAAGGCAAACTTTAGCCCAAAAATCAGATAGATATGATTGCCCAAATTCAGCCCACTGCCCGTCTCACCGGACTCCCGCATGCTCGGACCTGGCCCGGACCCTGCGGCCGAAACCCAAGGTCCACCTGTTCCCTGGCCAGCGGTGAAAAACGCCAACCCTCCGGTCGCATGAAAGGGAGGTTCGTTCATGACGCCCGTCTCCCCGGCTCCGTTCTGGTGTCGCTCTGCGGACAAAGGCGTCGACGAGATATGACAATGGATAGCACAGCCGTCAAACACGCCATAGCTTTCCAGTGAGCGGCTGTCATCGCGGAGCAGCTGACCGTTATAGATCAGACGGATCACCTTCCCCGAGTCAACCTCGTCCGCAAAATGGTCCCTGCAAGACAGAAGAAAATAAAACACCAAATAAATAAATAAACATACTGCAATTCAACATAGAGTGACTAATAAAAATAGGGATGACTGCTGGGCGGGCGCCTTTCGTTATCTTTTTAATGGTTTGGCATCCTTCCGCCTGTTTTACATACAATGGAATACGAAATGGAAAATTAATGGAATTTGCAAAACAATTTGCTACCATTTTTGTTCCCTGTGAGGCTCAACAACTCAAAGTTTGTAAATTTTGAGGCGCCGCCCCAGTCCTAGCACAATATATTGTTAGGTACACAACGATCGAAAGCTTTCAAATGGTATATACTCATATTGGCAGGGTTGGGCGAGACCTAGATTTCACCGAGACTAAAGCCCGGTTCACGATGGTGTGCTTTGTGCTTTTGTGCTTTCTCGGTTCATGATGGTTTGAAAAGCACAATGCTTTGTGCTTTGTACTTTCCCGGTTCATGATGGTTTTCTGTGCTTTGTGCTTTTGTGCTTTTGGTGTGCTTTGGGGATGTTTGACCATGTCAAACATTTTGAGTTGTGCTTTCTGTGCTTTCCAATCAAAACAATGATGATTGGTCAAAAGCTGAAACTGGACGTCACCTGAGCACTACAGTATTCCCAAAGCAGAAATAAAACTTATTTGGACAAAATTTGAAATTAAGTTTTTGGGGGCATAAGTATTTAATAATTATGATGAATTAGCTATCCTAAATAAATTAAGGATTAATTAAATAATTATTAAGGATCGTTATTATTACTAAGATAAATTATATTTGAAAAACGTCAATAAACTTTATCCATAACGTTTTTTAAAATATCAAAATTTTGAAAACCCTCCAAACTTGCTTCCGTGAACTTTGCTTTTGATATTGTGCTTTCTCATCATGAACCATTAGTTTTCTGTCTCCTGAGCACAAAACACAAAGCACTGTCTCCCGAGCACAAAGCACAAAGCACAGGAGACGAAAGCACAAAGCATTTTATCGTGAACCGGGCTTAAGACTGGCCAAGTCTCAGCTTTTGGGCGAGACCAAGACCGGGACTAGCGATTTTAAGCTTAAACTTAATTTCTTCCTTTTTTGAGGCTTTGGCTCATCATTAGGGACTTTAGCACATAAACATACGGATTCCGCACTTCGTCAGTTAATTTTCGTTACATTGATCTTCACTGAAATTTGATGTCTTCAAAAATTTTCCGGTCTTGGTCGGAGACCGAGACTTTTGAGCGAGCGAGACCGAGACCGAGACTGGACAAAGTCTCGGCATTTAGGCGAGACCGAGACTCCCAACCCTGCATATTGGACAGTTTCCGTCTCAGTTTACTTTAAACTGTGATCATAGACAACAAAGACCATGTCAAGTACTTGTGCATGCCGCATCGGATGCCACTCCACAGGTGTCCGCGAGCACTTCACCCCACACAATACCCAGGTGCTAAATTTTACCCAAATCTATTTACCCTAGCAAAAGTTAATGAAACCGACAGCAACGGCAATAAACTAATAAATAAAAACGGAAACGGCTACATTTTTGATGAAAAAACGGCAACCCAACTGGTTGGCCATGCTTGCTGAGATTCCTTGGAGTAAATCTTACTGCTTTCTTCTTTTTATTTGCTGCCCCTCTTATATAAGTACCGTCTATTGATTTCAGACTATTTGATTAATTACAGAATAATTTATTGAAAATTGGGTGGCGCTAATTACCGCTTAAATTCGCCAACAGTTTTGGAGAGCCAAGTAGCCACCAGCTTTTGGGTTTCGTCCAAAAATTTCAGCCGAATTCGTCCAGAACTTCCCTGCGGAAGCGGAGACTCCATCCCCGCGTCGGTGCTGTCAGCACTACTCTCGGTTCCTTCCAAATTTATACTGCTGTCATGCTCTGCTGATTCCTGAAATAAAAGCTAAGAATATTATATTCAAATATAAATAATCCACAAGATTCACTTCACAATTTCCCCAAGAAAGGGAAGCAAAGTCAAGGGCGCAACCGGATTGGAGGAGTTGAGGGTGGCGTTTCGATCACCCCGAGATTTTTGGGATCGGGAAGAAAACAAAAATATGAGCTCCTTTCAGTGTCTAAAACTAAAAACTTGAAACATCTTGTACCTAACGGCTCTTTCCAGTCTCTGAAACATTTAAGGCCGGTTCATGCTCCAACGGAGCAACGGAGAAACAAAACAACAGATAAACATTTCAAAAAAAGAAGAGTAGCACAGTTTGATGCTTGTGTAAGCTGTGAACGGAGCAACGGAGAAACGGATCAGTAAAAAACGGAGCTTCTTCCTTGAGTAAATATTTAGGATTTTGTTCAGTCGGTTTGTACTAAATCATTCAGTATCAACTTCCTGACTTATCGCCAAAAATTTTGCCAAAATATTCTGTTTTTCAATAATTCACATATTTTCGGCCGGTTCTCCGTTTCGGTCTCCGTTTCTCTCTCACTTGTTCCGTTTCTCCGTCGTTTACCGTAGCCCTCAGCCAATCAGAAGCTCGGACTACGTAAACAACAGAAAGTTGTAAATCTCCATTTCTCCGTTCTCCGCTGCTCCATTCAAGCACGAACCAGGGAAACGAAGAAATAGTCGTGTTTCTCCGTTGCTCCGTCGGAGCAGGAACCTGCCTTTATATACACTTTTTCGAGCCTGCAGCGCTTTTCATTTCATCTATCATCAAAATATTGGGCCTGCGGAGCTCCTGTAATAGAGGAACGAGCCTTTACTGTTTTTAGCAAAGATAAGATCTCGGAAGGGGGCGACTTCGGGGGGGGGGAAGGCATTTTCGGGGGGGGATCAATTTCGGGGGGCCCCAGTAGCAAATACCCTGGACGTATAATCCTGTTAGGGACATCCAACACAGCTACATAGTCATCTTCACTAGCGTAGCCAGAAAAAAATTTCGGGGGGGGGGCAAGCCCAAATTGTTCAAACGTAACTGTGGCAGTTAAAAAGTGAACCGCAAGCATTTTATTACGTTAGCTTATTTTTCGGGCTTTAAATTAGCGATTTTTGAGATACAAAAAATTCAAAATGCCGCTGTTACATGACACCAGTTGGGGGTCTGGGGGGCGGAGCCCCCCAGAAGTTGAAGAATTTTCTAAATTTGCTGCCTGAAATGAATTTTTCTGAGCACATTTTTCCTTACTGTAAGGTAAGGTAAGGTAATGTAACATAATCAAAAGTACATATATAGTTTGATTTAAATAACAGAAAGCCTATTCGGAAATTTATCTGAAGGGGAGTGAATGAATGAACAAATGCTAACTTTTGTAACGTTATACGGTAGCCAAAAAGTTTCTGCTATTTTCCAGAAAAAGTGTGTACTTACGCATTTTTGAACAAAAAACGGTAAATAGGTACCACTAGCGTAGATACGGGGGGGGGCGGGGGGGGGCCGCCCCCCCGAAATGGTTTTGCCCCCTGAAAAAAAATTGGCCAGAAAAAAATTTTAAGCCCGCGCGGAGCGCGGGCGTTTAAATTTATCATAAACACAAAGAAATTGTATTAAAATGCCCCAAAAATTAGTGCATTTAAACTTCATTGAAAATTTTTCGCGCCTTCGGCGCGACTTCATTATTAGCATATACTGTGTATAATTAAATCTTTATTTGTTTGCTTTACTTTACTTTGCTTTGCCAGCTTTTTAGTTTCATAAACTGCATTATTGCAAACATCATTCTTTGAAATGGTGGATATACTGGATATGTGCTGCTTGGAATACTCTGTACATAATGGTTGCATCCAGTTTTCGTACGATACTATAAAAGTGGAAAATATATAGCAAATTAAACTACAAAATTTGGTTTGGGAATTGATAATATATAATGCAAAGAATTCAATGTTTCAATAGCGTTTTAGTGGTGAAATTGAAAAATTTTCTCAACTTCTGGGCGGCTCCGCCCCCCAGACCCCCCTTTTGGGTTTTAGCATGCCGCTTTCGGCTACAATCTATTCAAGCTAAGAACCTTAGAAATTTTGTGCTTAGTGTTCATACAATTGTTGAGCAAAAAAATAAAAAATTTTACCCCCCCCCCGGACTTCGGTCCAAACCGCCCCCCCTGAAAATTTTTTGTATCTACGCTACTGATAGGTACCATACTTTACTAAATTATACCAACTAAGATCAGGCATATTACATTTGCGATGCGATTATGTAAATTGAAATGACATTTTAGAATTGGCTACGAAGAAATATTTACATAATAATTAGCGCCGAAGGCGCGAATAACTTTTTGGATCAACTTTTTTCATCAATTTCCAGGCTCACGCTCAACGCAGCCTACAGTTGCTGCCTGCGTCATAAATATTTCCTGATGGTAGATATTTCCAGGGGGCAACTCAATTTCGGGGGGGGCATGCCCCCCCCCTTGCCCCCCCCTGGCTACGCGCTTGGTCATCTTAAAGGAGACATTTCGGACAGATTTAGCTGAATGTGAACCTTCTCCGATTTAGCTGAATTTCACATTACTCCCCATTTATAAACAATACAAGTGCCAGTGCGTTTTGCATAATACTGCTGTTATTATTCTGCAGAGTGACCGAAGATGACCTCGACATTGCGTTAAACACAGGAAAATAAGTTACGCTAAAAAGTTGGCGGCAATTCCTTTCAGCCAGCCTATATAATACTAGCCTGCACTCAAGAAGCTCCAAAATGTCCTAAATCCAAGTATATACCGACTTAGGAGAATCTTTTGAAAAGCAGCCTCAGATAATTTGCTCCATTTATATACTTACAGTCGTGTCCGTTGCCACGGCAGGAGGCTGATCGGTCGACTGTTCTGATGGGACAGAATCATTGGACTGACGCCGAGGAGGATCACCACCTGAAGAAGACTGTTGCTCTCCCCCACTGTTCAGATCAGAGGAATAGTTCTGCCAACAAATAATTAAAAATAAAACACGTACCCATACGCAAATATACGTAAAAATAAAATAAATGGGTGGCGAAAAGCGGCTGCTGATGGATATTATGGATATTACGTAACTCCAACCCAATCCCATAACGCGTTAGTATCCAAAGCTCTTGGTCATCAAGGCAACATTTTATTTCTTGACTTTCTTTAGCGAAAAACAACTGGGTGGGGGGGAAAGGGGGAGCCCCCCCCCCCCAACTTGGGGGAAGTGGGAACTCCAAAAGCGAGGGAACCTACAATGGCCAAAAGTCGCCAAAGTTACAGTAAAAGAGGCTGCATTATAAGTGCTGCTATAACAAATCTAGAGGTGAACAAAAATCAGTGTTACTGTCAAAATACGTATAGAAATTAATTTAAACCAAACTGGCACGTCGGAAAATTATGGAAAATCTGAGAAAAAAGAAATAAAATTTGACATTTTCTGGCTAGATGGGGTCAGCGGGCTGAAATTATGCTCGCTAGGTCACACGGTTGAGAAATAGTGACTTTTTCTCACACACTTTTTGCACTAGAGGGGGAAAAACAAACGGTGTGCTTTTTCCTCAGCAGTTTCGTTTTTTGATTTAAGCAAAAATAACGACTAATTGTTTACTCATTAGAACTGTTATACCCCCCAATTGACCTTCCTGGCTTATTTTTACTGGGGGTGGGGGTGCCCCCCCCCACTCGGCAACCTCCCCCCCATAAATTTTTACCTCCCCCCATAAGCCAAAAAATTGCCAGATTTCACCATTTTTACCCTAAGATTTCAAAAATTTTTCCGGCTTCGCCGAAATTTTAACGACATTTTCGCAACGTAAAAATTTGCAAAATTTTTTCCAAAAATATGCCACCCCCACTTTTGGTGAGCCCCCCCCCCCCATCGATGGGGGGGGGGCAACTTTGAGCCCCCCCATATCGCCCCCCCCCATAAATTTTGGCCTAAAAATAAGCCAGCCTTCCGCTGCCGAAAAGCGCCATATGACCTGTCCCTGTGGAGGAATGCTGGCAAATATTCCCAGGGGGGCAAATCATGCGGATAACAAGAAAATTAGGGTCCATAAACAGTATTTTTGTGATATTATGAACTGTGGACATTCCAGAGACTTTCACAAGTGTGGACATGCAAAAGCCTACACCCGAAATGGATGACCCCTGAAGACTTTTGTGCGATTTTGCCACCCACCAGAAGTAAAATACTGAATTTCTTGCGGGTTAATATTGCAAAATGGTGTATTTTATCATTGCAAGTTAACACAAAAGGCAAAAAGAAAAAGGCACAGAAAGCACAGGCCAAGCCCTACATGCTATGCTGGTATATAAAGCGTCTGGCTAGCTACATTCTGTAGCGAGTAATAGCCTTATTTCGAAAATCGTTGTTCCCCCCTGACTATATATGATCATGAAGCGCAACAGATGCCCTACACATATATACATACTATCCGCTTTTATCTAGGTCTTTCCAGTAGTTCAGAGTGGCCAGACAAATTTTGCCAAATTTCGGCACTTGGACGGACCAAAATTTTCGAAAATTTCAAAGTCCCAAAAAATTTGCAGGGAAGCAGCGGGAGCGACAATAATACAGAGCCTCCAGGGTTATTTTTGATGCTCTTCAAGATAGGCTATTAAAATCCTATATAGCTCATACCGGTAAGCCCACACTGGAGGTGGGTTTTTCCCGCATTGGCGAGTGAATTTTTTCCCGCTTGACTATATATATACGTACATCGGTACAAACTTTTGGCAATTTTTTGGAAGGTTGGACCAAAGGTGTCATTTTCAAAATGTCAAAAAATGAGCAGGAGTGAACCAAATGATTTAATCTTCGCACACATAGGCAAGACACATTCGCGCCTTCTGCTGGCATAAAATGTTTTGGAGCTCATACCTCCAACCCTTGACCCAGGAAGCGGGTGGTTCCCCCCCAAAGGGGTGAGTTTTTCACCACATGACTATATTCTATTCTAGCCTGAGGGAATCCTCAATGATAAAAATTAAACTCCGGACTTTATGGCTAAGGATTTTCGAAAGTTTTGGGTCAAATCGTGTTGCCTCCTTGTCATGAGCACAAAAATATCAAATTTATTGCTTAAAAATGCGTTTTTGATGCCCCACCTCCAGGTTGACCCGATTCGTATTATATATATAGCCATGGGGGGAAAAACCCACATTTTCGGATTTTGGCTGGAACTTTTTTATTATAAGGGTTATCTGAGAACTTTATATACCATCGTACTTGGCGTACTTAGAACTTTCTTTTAAGCCTATTTGCACTTCTGTAAGTTGTATAGCGCGGCGGGAAAAAAACCCAATCCGATATGCGGGAAAAAACCCATCGCCAGTGTGAGTCACCCATATGAGCTAGAACGGATTTTAATAGCCTATCTTAAAGAGCGTCCAAAACTACCCTAGAGGGTGTATTATTGTAGTTCCCCCTGCCTCTCAGCAAATTTTTTGCAGGGTTCATGCGGACTTTTCAGTTTCAATTTCCAGGTTTTTCCAGGTTTTTCAAGGTTTTCAGCGGCAATTTTCCAGGTTTTGTATTATTAAATTTTGATCAAATTACTGTATATAAATCTGGAGCATTTTTGGGGTACCAGGAAATTAAAACCAACGATGCACTGGACCCAAGCCCGACAACCAGACCCCGGTTCCTACATAATTAAAGTATATAAATCTGGGCCGGGATTTTCCGGAAAAAATTCGGAAAACTAGTTTTTTCGGCTTTTCCAGTTTTTTTCGATAACCCCAATGGCTTTAAACTGCATCTAGAGCGCTAAAAGGGCAAATTTTAACGAATTAAAGCGTTAAACAGTATTTTAAAGCTACAAATATAAATCTAGACCACGTCAAAAATTTCTTAGAATTTTTCAATTTTTCAAATGTATATATATTTCGAAAACTTCCGGAAAATTTTCAACAGTTTCGCAAAATTCTCAGATATTTGAACTTATCGGGTTTTCCGGTGCCCATCGTGCGGTAACTATTGGCATTTTAAATCAAACTTTTGGAAATATGAAATGTCTAGGTAAAATCAAAACTTGTAATTCGTTGAAATCCGAAAAAGTAGTGTAAGAAAACTCTGGAAAAGTCTAAAAACTAGACAACGACTAACGAATGCAAAATTGTTTTTAATATTTTCACTTTTTTAGAACTTACATTCCTATTAGGTATTTTAATTTCGACGGAGTATATTTCAAAAGTCGCTTCTCCGCGTTATAAACGCAATAAAAGCACTTAACGTCGAGTTAATGCGTTTTAAGCTGATTTTAAATAAGATTAAAGAGTCTTAGCCTCATTTTACGTACCGTGCTCGTTGAATTATAATGTTAAACTATGAATAGCAGACAAAAAATAGATATATACGCAGGGGCAATAGCGTAGCCAGAAAATTGGATGGGGGAATGCAAAAATTGTCCGGGGAAGTCTGGGGGCGGAGCCCCCCAGAAGCTGAGAAATTTTCTATTTTGTGACTTTCGTGGAATGTTTCCAGAGCATTCTTAGAAATTAAAAATACTTAAGGCCCTATCACGTGTTGAAGCACCCAAAAGATGTATATAGAAGCTGGTGAAAGTAGGGTATTTGGTACTCATTTTGGGCTACGAAACACGTATTAAGATGGTATAATTCACTATTTCGCGCCGAAGGCGCGAAAATGTTTTGACAAACGGGAGTTTTCCAGATGACACGGAAAAAATCCTGGGGGTCCAAAATTTTGGGGGACTTTCCCCCATTCCCCCCTGGCTACGCGCCTACGCAGGGTTCTGGGGGCGCAGTAACCCAAAAGTTGACGACAATTATTAACTTCTGAGTAAGTTTGCTCTTAAAAATTTTGAATTCTTTTGCATGAACATTTAAGAAGATTGCGCATTTTAGTTTGCTATGTCAAGTCAAAATAGAAACATAAACAAACATAGTATATACATGCGCTTAGGTAGAAAATATATAAGCAACTGCAGACAAAAGAATGAATGTAGAATCGAAGAAGTATAAGCGGGGGTCTGGGGGAGGCAGCCCCCCAAAGAAGAAGTCAGCGTCCAAACTACAGCAAATTGTCTCAAGAAATTAATTTTAACCACCCTTGAAATTCCAACTACGAATTTTACGGCTGTGTATTTTTAATCTCGACTGCGTAAATGCGTAGAATTTACGCACAAAATCGTGCAACCAACGGGAATTTTGGGTGGGTGATGAGTCCCACAAAAGTAGAATTTTTTTAAAGCAGGACCTCCTGGATAAATTTTCAGCACAATTTTCGGTAATCGTAATTATTGGTAATGTTCGCCTTTTAGTGTAAAATTTTCAAATTTCTGTGTTATGAAAATAAAATTTTAAATAAAAAAATAAAATTTTAAATAAAAAGTTTAAGGAAAGGCGTATTGCTATAAAACATATATACAATACCAAGTAGAAAACTATACGAATGTACAAACCATGAGTGAAAAGCTGACAAATCGGGATAAACACAAAATCACAATTCGGGCAATTTTTTCTATTTCAATAGTATATAAATATAAGAAAGCTGGTGAAATTTTGGAATCAATCAGCAAATTCCAGGTTTTTCCAGGTGTTTACCCAAATTCCAGGTTTTTCCAGGTATTTCCAGGTCGCATGAACCCTGTTTTTGGGACTTTGAAAATTTTGGAATTTTTGGTCCCAACATGGGGGTCAGGGAGGGTCAACTTTGGGGGGGTCACCCTGAACTACTGGAAAGACTTAGCCCAAAACGGATTACAGTTTCACAGAGGATATATATGTCTCGAACTTCACGATGGTGTATGCAATTTGGCTCTAATACCTGTGGTGCGACCTGGGGGTGACCTAGACTCGGCGGGAAAAAAACCCATGTGCGGGAAAAAAACCCAAATTTCAAAATGAAATTTTTTTCTAACCATTAGCGGCAAAGGACAAATTCATGCATTTCTTAGCTCAGTGGAGCCTCCTGATTAATTTGGTATCGATTTTACCTAGGTTCGACCTTCTATGTGAGGTCCAGGTGGCCAAAATCTGAGATGGTGCCATTTCAAGCCAAATTTTCAAATTTCGCCAAAAACCGCTAATTTTTCACTAAAATAGGCCGGGTTTGGCTTTAAATGCAATAAAAACACGTTTTCTATGTGATAGGATGCTTAAACTGCAGAAATTAAGTAAATTTCAAAAATTTCCAAAATTTGCCTATGTTTACGTGTTAAACATACGAAATTTTGAAAAGTCAATTTTACATGATTTTTTGCAAAAATATTGATATTTTATGATTCAGATGTACTAAAAATGACCCGCTCTTTCCAATGGTATAGTCAAAACCGTTCTGGCGTGCTTGCAGCAAAAAATTCGGCTGGGTTTTTTTCCCGCCCATGGGTTTTTTCCCGCATTGGGTTTTTTCCCATCGGTTTGGTCGAAAATTTCTCACCAACCGTAAATAATAGCGAGACGTTTTATGGCTCATTTTGAAGCTCTTCGCAAGGCCTCATGGTAGTATCGTTAGATTTTCGATTTGTCGCTTAATAAAAAAGTTACAGCCAAAATTCGAAAATTTGGGTTTTTTTCCCGCCGCGCTATACCGTTAGAGCGGTATAATGCAAAAAGTAGCGGGGAGGAAAAACCCAAATGGGGGGAAAATAAACCCACCCCTCACAGGTCTTAAAAATTGTTCTATCGCAATTCTGACACTTCCATTGTAAAATTCAACCCTTTTTTAGTTAGTATGAACCAAAAAACCCGATCTAAGTAGCTTTTCTTGAGATCTCATGTGCCGTTGAAAATGCTGCATCAACTGACCAGGTTTCATAAAGTTTAACACATAAACATAGGACAATTTTTGAAAAATGCTAAAAATGATGTAATTTGAGAAATCTTATTATTCTATCGTGTAGAGAATGGATTTTTACGTATAATTGGCTGTTAAAATCCACAATTGTACCTGTATTGGGTCCTCCAGCTGCGAAATGGCACTTTTAAGGTTTTTAGCCCCTAGCTAGCCAGGTAAGCAAAATTGTCCGAATCTGACCGCATAGGATGACGCAGCGTGCTCGATAGTACCGTGATATATATAGTCTCTAATTGTTTCCGTGTTGAGTTGTTAAAAAAATTTTCAAAAAAATTTGGGTGGGTTTTTCCCCCCAAAGTGGGTTTTTCCCCGCCACGTTTGGCAATGTGCCAGACTAACGGTACAGCGGATCGGTCTAATTTTGGCTGTGTGCAAAGAGGAAGAGTTGCCATCATTGCAGCTATTTGCAAAACTTTTCTAGCCCAATCCAGTCAAAAGTTACATCGGTCCAAACTTTTGGTAAATTTTTGGATGGTTGAACCAAAAAGTAGTTGTCATTTTCAAAATGTCATAAAATAAGCAGGAGTGAACCAAATGACTTGATCTTTGCATACATAGGTTAGAAAGAGTCGCGCTTCCTGCTGCTATGTTTTGGAGTTCATATCTCCAACCCATGACCCAGGAGGCGGGTGGGTTTTTTCCCCCCAAAAAGGGGGTGGGTTTTTTCACCCCATGGCTATACACGTAACACGTATAATATGGTATACCTGTGAAACTACTAATTCGTTTCGATTGACAAGACTAGAGGCGACATCAACCAAAAGAACATTGGTACTGTGAGTGTTGGGTCGGACGTAGGTGGACAGCCAAGCCAGTACAGCAATAGCTGAGGCAAAAACTAGACTAAACAGAATAAGTACTTCGTCCCCGACTCCCTCCATCCTATGTACATGTGACGATTACCTAAACAGAAATATGTAAAACAAAATAAGTGTGAATAAGGGCATTTTGTAGGCGAAAAATGAGGGGGCGGGGAAGTGTTGGGGGAAGCCTCCTACAGGTTGGGGGGGCGTGGAGGGCCCCCAGAAATCGGTTTCCCCCCAAACTTGGGTCGCCCCTCTCCAGAATTCGGGCCTTCTCCCCCCGAACTCTAAAGTGCCCGGAAAAATAGGGTTTTTGAGGGTAAATTTAAAAAAGTTTTCCGGCTTTGCCATATTTATAGGCATTTTTTAGCTATTTTAAGTTTAAATTTAAGTTAAAAATAGCTAATGTTTAACTCAGCAGCAAAAATAGCTATTTTATAAGCATTTTCGAAAAAAAATTCGCACCCCCCAGAAATTTTAGCCTGGGAAAAAGCCAGACGTGGGGGGGAGAATCAAAACGTGGGGGAACCAAAGTGGTCTAAAATTGCCAAATATAGCAAGCTTTAAAAAAATCACCGGAGATTTTAACAAAAAACTCACCCCACCCTGACTCAGAGGAAAGTCGTAGAGACCCAATTTTTTCATGGTGATAGCCATGCATAACAGCCTGTTAGTGAGCCCCTAGCAGGGTTCATGCGGACTTTTCAGTTTCAATTTCCAGGTTTTTCCAGGTTTTTCAAGGTTTTCAGCGACAATTTTCCAGGTTTTGTACTATTAAATTTTGATCAAATTAGTGTAAATCTGGAGCATTTTTGGGGCACCAGGAAATTAAAACCAGCGCTGCACTGTACCCAAGCTCGACAACCAGGCCTCTGTCCCGACATAATTAAAGTAATGGTAAATCTGGGTCGGGTTTTTCTGGAAAAAATGCTGAAAACCAGTTTTTTTCGGCTTTTCCAGTTTTTTCGCTTCTTCAATAACCCCAATGGATTTTAAGCTGCTTCTGGAGCGCTAAAAAGTGGAAATTTTAACGATTAAAGCGTCAAACAGTATTTTAAAGCTACAAAAGTATAAATCTAGACCGCTTCAAAAAATTTTAGAATTTTTCAATTTTTCAAATATTTCGAAAACTTTCGGAAAATTATCAACAGTTTCGCAAAATTGTCATATATATTTGAACTTATCGGACTTTCCGGTGCCCATCATGCGGTAACTATTGGCATTTCCAATCAAACTTTTGGAAATATGCAGGCTAAAATAGGTTAAATCTTTACAAAAGTTGTACTTCGTTAAAATCGAAAAAGTAGTTTTAAAGTGTTATACAAATAGAAGTAAAATACAAATCTAGTGTTAAAAAACCTGTTGGACGGACCAAAATTTTCGAAAATTTCAAAGTTCCCAAAAATTTGCAGGGAAGCAGCGGGAGCGACAATAATGCAGCCTCTAGGGTTATTTTCGATGCTCTTCAAGATAGGCTATTAAAATTATATATAGCTCATACCGGTAAGCCCACACTGGAGGTGGCTTTTTCCCGCATATATATTCAAATGAGTTTTTCCCCACTTGACTATACATATTACATGTGCTTAGGCAGAAAATATAAGCAACTGCAGACAAAAGAATGAATGTAGAATCGAAGAAGTAAGCGGGGGTCTGGAGGAGGCAGCCCTCCAAAGAAGAAGCCAGCGTCCAAACTACAGCAAATTGTCTCAAGAAATTAATTTAAACCACCTTTGAAATTCCAACTACCGAATTTTACGGCTGCGTATTTTTAATCTCAACTAGAGATGAGGACGAGCCGGGATTTTCCGGCTCGGCTCGGCTCGGCTCGGGAGAAAATGTGGTCGGCTCGGCTCGGCTCGGCTCGCGTGCATACCCGGCTCGGCTCGGCTCGGCTCGGAAGAATATTGAAATGGGCCGGCTCGGCTCGGCTCGGCTCGCCCAGCTTGAAATTTGAAATTTGACCGATTCCACCGAATTGTGGATTTTCTTCCTTGTTTTTGACAAAAGGCCTGAAAACAGCTGTCTAGCTTTCGTGTACCAGTGTGAATCACCACAATTCCATTTTTACCGAGACACTGCGAGATGCAGAGTCTACGATTATAAGGTTTAGTGATATTGATATTTGGTAAATGTATATTCTACGAAATTGGGCGGGGGCCCATTCATGCTTGTTTTGCTTAAAATTTATTATTTTATTCTATGTATACAATATGGAAAGCAATCAGTGATAAACGCCGAAAAAATCGCGAGAAAACTTTTTGTTTTCCTCAGTCTTTTGGAAAGGCATAATCTGATAAATTGCAAAATGCTTCAGAACTCAGCAATAAAATTCAGAATTCTTTCACATTATTTTTTAAATTTCAGAAAATTTCAAATCCTCTAATTGCTCTCTGCCGATCGTAGCTATAATAGTAGTCAACTGTAATTATGCAGAATAATTTTAAACTCTAAATTAGTAGTAAGTATTTCTGGTATATAATCAGCACTTTTACAACCTTTTCTGCTATCTGATAGATTACTACAAAAACCCAAAGCCACAGTAGTAAGACAATGCAAATTTTAATTGTAATATTTTTGATAATACTAAATATGACACGTTGAAATAACTAAGTCAAAATGTTTCCTTATAACTACACCATACATAGGTTGACTTCAAGCACAGCCTAACGTTTAAACTAGGTTGGCGTGGAAGGAAAGTATGAATAAAGACAAGGAAAAACGGAAAATTGGACGACAAAGTTGAACACAGAAAACAGAATTCATTGAACTAGTTGACTATTTTGTTTGTACAAATTCGGAAGTAATTACAGTGAACTTAAAATTTTTCGATAGGGTCGGCTCGGCTCGGCTCGGCTCGGAGTTTCAATTCTCCGGCTCGGCTCGGCTCGGCTCGGGACAAATTGTTGCCGGCTCGGCTCCGCTCCGCTCGCGCGCCGCGCCGAGCCGAGCCGAGCCGAGCCGCGAGCCAAAATCCTCATCTCTAATCTCAACTGCGTAAATGCGTATAGAGGTCGGGGAAAAAACCAACCCGCAAGTGGTGGGGAAAAAAACCAACCCCCCGTTGGGCGATTGGGATGAGCTAGCGGGCTCAAATTTTGCATGCAAGTTGGTAGGGCCCATCCCACCTACCACGCCAAATTTTAGCTAAATCGGACCACTTTTGAGCATTTTGTGACATTTTGAAAATTTTGGCATTTTTGACCCCCCAAAAATTCAAAATTAGCCTATTTTTGAAGGCCTGTAAAAACTTTTCCATAGCAGTTAGATAATAACTTTTAATACTTTCTATGAGAACAACATGTGCTCTTTCCAAAAATGTCGGTCTCGCCTTCCTGCGACGCTTGCCAAGCTGCTGAATATCGCAAAAATAAGTGCAGATATGAAGTCAGCGACGCCGATTTAACCTGTTGCATGCATAAAATCGCTAATATGAGTTACCCTGACCGAATACTGGGGTTGGTTTTTTCCCACCGGGCCACCGGTTGGTTTTTTCCCGCCATTAGTTTTTTTACCCCGGCTAATTAACCGTTAATTACCAATTAACGACAGGACCTAGAGAGGCGATTTATATACCAAAATGACAGTCTAGACAGGGCTTGATAAGAAAATAATTTATAGCCGGATTGCTCCACTGGGTAGTTCTGCATAGTCCAAAAAGTGACTACCTTGGTTTTTTCCCCCGACCTCTATAGTATTTCTGCAAAAATCGTGCAACCAACGGGAATTTTGGGTGGGTGAAAAATTTTTTAAATCAGGACCTCCTAGAAAAAGTTTCAGTATAATTTTCGGTAATCGTAATTATTGGTAATGTTCGCCTTTTAGGGTATCTAAATGAAATTCTAGGTATGAAAATAAAATTTAAAATAAAATAGTTTACGGAAAGGCGCATTGCTATAAAACACAAGTAACAAAAATGCTCCGCACAAAAGGGGATAATATGTGTGTTGGGCCTATGTCTGTCGTTTAAATTCCGGTTGAGAAAGCAGGTATATATATAAATCCGACACAGCAAGTTTGGGCGGGTGGTTCTATGGCGAAAGTTGTTCAGTTCGATGCGGGCCTTCATTTGACTCGAAATTTGACCACTTTTGAAAATTTTAATTTTTGACCCAAAATCGCCTAAGTCCCCACCTCACCCCACCACAGCCCTCTACAGCCACTTTAGGTACGCACTTCTATGACAAAAGTTGCTCAGTTCGATGCGGGCTTTCATTTGGTACCAAATTTGACCACTTTTGAAAATTTTAATTTTTGACCCAAATCGCCTAAGTCCCCACCCTACCCCACCACAGCCCTCTGCAGCCACTTTAGGTACGCACTTCTATGACAAAAGTTGCTCAGTTCGATGCGGGCTTTCATTTGGTACCAAATTTGACCACTTTTGAAAACTTTCATTTTTGACCGAAAATCGCCTAAGTCCCCACCCCACCCCACCACAGCACTCTACAGCCACTTTGAGCATGCGGTTCTATGACAAAAGTTGCTCAGCTCGCTTAGGGCTTTCATTTGGTACCAAATATGACCACTTTTGAAAACTTTCATTTTTGACCGAAAATCGCCAAAGTCCCCACCCCACCCCACCACAGCACTGTACAGCCACTTTGAGCATGCAGTTCTATGACAAAAGTTGCTCAGCTCGCTTAGGGCTTTCATTTGGTACCAAATTTGACCACTTTTGAAAAATTTTATTTTCGACCACTTGACCCCCCACCCGACTGACCCTTCAAACGGCAAAGTGGAACCAGCCCAGCAAAATAGGTACGTCGGGCGGCAAAACGGATACCGGGAATGAGCTGGGCACACCAAAAAACCCCTATAGACAAAGTTTTGAGAGGTCAGGTAGAGCCTACTATGGACCTACAGGAAGCGGTTTCCGACATGACCCTCCAGACGGCAAAGTGGAACCAGCACAGCAAGATGGATGAGTCCTACGGCAAAAAGGACACCGGGAATGAGCTGGGCGCACCAGAAAACCCCTATAGACAAAGTTTTGAGAGGCCAGGTAAAGCCTACTATGGACCTCCAGGAAGCGGTTTCCGACTTGACCCTCCCGACGGCAAAGTGGAACCAGCCCAGCAAGATGGGTGGGTATGACGGTAAAACTGACTGCGGGAATCGATTCTCAGTGCCAGAAAACCATTGTATGGAAGATTTCAGCTTTCAAAGTTGAATAGATAGCGAGAAATTTCGATTTTTCGTTTTTCGAATTTTCGCCATCTTTGACGGGCCACTGTGGTCGCTAGGGAAGTGATAGAGAAACGCAACCTGGACCGTTAGTTAGTTCAATATATGTAATTTCTGAATATAAAAAGAAATCAGCTCCAGCTCGTAACGTTCGACCTGAGCGACGACCACAAAAATGGTCACTTTTCGCTATGAGCCGACTTTGCGGCGCCACTGCGGCGCTGTGGCGCAGCTGCGGCGCAAAAAAAGTTGTGATTCTTAAATTCTTTAGAGGGTACTACTAGACCCCATAGCCCTTTAGGTTGGCCCACCGCTGCAGATCACGTGAAAGCGGCGAACATTATGTACAATACAACCATCAAATAGGAGAAACCGGAAAAAAAAACATCGCCGCCATAACCGGTCCGGGGCGCAACTTTTTAACGGTAAGTGATACGGGGCTGAAACTTCACAGACATACTAAACTCGATGTGCTCTACAATTTGCGCATGAAATCTGCGCAGGATCTGCGCAGGATTTTGCGCAGCTTCTGCGCAGCTTATTTTACACTGTCTCCAGCCACTTTTCACACATATTATAGGGGTCGCTGCCGCGACCCCTATGATAATCACTTTTCTGCTCTACCTACGGCACTGTTCAAGCTCCTTGTATCCATTGCCGCATTGCTGGAAAGGAATCCTTTAAAATGACAGAAGGA
This sequence comes from Trissonchulus latispiculum, assembly GCA_030248195.1. Lineage (NCBI taxonomy): Eukaryota > Metazoa > Nematoda > Enoplea > Enoplida > Ironidae > Trissonchulus > Trissonchulus latispiculum. The sequence goes on from JASAND010011456.1 coordinate 61,656, forward strand.
CAAGTAATAAAATGCTCCTCCGGAGCATGAAAAAGTAATATGGGTGGTGGTGAGGTTGTAAAATCAAGAGAGGACTAGTCTTAAAAATGCTTAATATGGGGGCTAGGTTCAAAAAAAGAAGAGGACTAGGTTGTGGGCGAATTAATATGGGCACAGCTTCGCCGAGCAACCCATATTCGGGGGCTTTCACGCTTCGCCATGGCGATTGTCATATACAATGCCATTATTGTCAGTCAATAATAACAATTCCAGCAGTTAAACAACCGCTGCAAGTTGCTTGCTTATATATACGTAAACTATAGTAATTTGGTTGTGCTGGACTAAGGCAAGCAACTAGAAATAACCAGGGCTATGATTGTAACGCTAACGGTTCAATAGAAATAGAAGATCGTCGGAGAGAGTCCTGAAATTGTTGAAATATAGAGTTTTCTTATCAATGGTTAAAATGCACAGTAAATATTAAGAGTTTATCGAAAGAAATGTTTGCTTCCACTAAAACTCGTTTATCATAGTTGTATATTATTTACGCATCGTAACTAAAACTGAACACTGGTATATATATATATATACATATGTAATACGTATGTATATAACTTTTTCAGTCCGCCAATATGGGTTGCTCGGCGAAGCTGTGCCCATATTAATTCGCCCACAACCTAGTCCTCTTCTTTTTTTGAACCTAGCCCCCATATTAAGCATTTTTAAGACTAGTCCTCTCTTGATTTTACAACCTCACCACCATCCATATTACTTTTTCATGCTCCGGAGGAGCATTTTATTACTTACGTATATATATATATAGTTTCTTTTTTACTAAAAAACGTAAAAAACAAAAAACAGCAAACCACTACAACATTACCAACCTATCACGACGACTGTCCCGATCCCGATGCGACCGTTCCGATCGGTCAGATCTTCGTCGCCGATCATGCCGATCACGGTCCGATCGATCTCGCTCCGAATCGTTCGCCTCCCGCCGCTGCGAAGGCTGAGCAGGGGGATCCGTTCTCCGCATCAGAAACGAATGACTGGGAATTTCGGGGACCTCTTCCGCCTTTACCGTCGACAAATCCGCATCGGTTAGGACCGGAGCGGGGGCTGGTGGTTGGGATTTTTCCGGGGATTTGGAGTCGGGTTCTGCTTTTATGGGCGCGGATTTGGTCGAGTCTTCTTCTTCTGCATCGACAGGACGAGTTGCCTCAGTGGTTGACGTGTCGGCCAAACCACGGCCCGCCGTCGCCTCATTGTCCTCTGCCTCCATTTCAAACTGATTTCTACAAAGAAATGACACAATGTCACACTCTGTGCATTTATGTAGACTTATATAGAAAACAGTTAATTCTAAGTCATGCACCTTAGACTAAAGCCAAAAGACCTCATCCCGCCGTCGCCCCACCCATCTGTTAAAGTAAAATATTGATTTGTTGCTGTTGTTGTATTCTAAACAGTTTACACTGGTAGTAACAGCTGTCGTAGTAACCATAAAAACATGCCCAAAGAAAATCCTTACTTGGCGGTTTTCTCTTTAGGTGGCTGAGGTTCAGGTCCCCCTTCCGGAACAGGACTCTGTTTGCCTTCATCCTCACTGGAATCTACAAAAGAACAAAAGAAAAACCATACGGTTGGATGATCTTTGAAAACGCAAAGTTTCTGTATTCTCAGCACACAAGCAAAATGAAAATGTTGCTACGTTTAGGCAAGTATTCCAATAAACTATTTATTTACGTAAATTTAGGACATACAATTTTCCACAACAATTTTTGCGTAAAATGTGTTTCAAGCTTCAGAACGAAAGGATAATGGAAGAATTTATTTAATCTACTCTGTACATATTGGTGGAGGGTCAGCCATTAGCGTGCAGAGCATGACGTGCCTAAAAATGATAACAGTGAGCCTGCCAGCAGTCACACACTATCTACCATGTACAACTATGGGTATAATGAGCGTCGGTTACCATGTCGACGTTTCTGTTTTTTCTTCTTTTTCAGGACCAGTTCACCACAGTTGGCAATCAGGACCTCAGAAACTGGACGACAAATCTTGGGCTCCACACTCTGACTCTCAATCTCCCGGATCACGTGCTCACCATCAATCACGTGACCAAAGACCACATGAATGCCGTCCAGGTGGGGGGAGGCACGGGTGGTGCTGAATAAAAAATAAACAATCTTACAGTTAAAGAAACAATAAATTATATATAAAATAATAATTTAAAGTCTATTTCAGAAAAACTTGATTCGGCGGGGAAGGTGAGCACCTGATAACCGCTTCAGAATTCTCCTTTTATACACAAGTATCACAATTCGTTGTTAAACCTTTCAGAAAAAATAGAAAATAAGACGTAAATAAAAATGGAAATTCACGACCTAGAGGAAAAGAAGTCAAAACTTACATGAAAAACTGAGAGCCATTGGTGTTGGGGCCACGATTTGCCATGGACAACAGATAAGAGCGATCATGCTTGTACTCAAAGTTTTCATCTGCAAAAAACGGGATAAAACTAAATCAGGCTAAAATTGAATACGCTGAAAATAATATAGGCTTTAATTTGCAAGAAGCAAGTCATTGCCGCAAGTACTTTGCATCAATTTTAGTTTTTACAAATTGTTGCCTATATACAGGAAATTTATCCAGCAACAACAGTGCTCACAAAATCAAGTCTAAAAGCAGTTTGGTACTATCAAGAGTATATATGTTACGGGCAGATGCATAAATTGGACACTTCTGAAAGTGTCCAGACAGATAGATAAATTATGCATGTGCGCAGACAGATAGATAAATTCTTACAATTATCGCATTCTGTCTGGACAGATGAGTAAATTATCTATGTGTCCAGAACAAGGTTAGACAGATGCGTAAATTTTTAAACTAAGAACTAACAGTGCAGAATATTTGTGTTTATATCTGTTATTTAACTTCAGTATTGTTTGTCACTTTATTTTTTATAGTTTATGCATTGTTCTAAAGGTAGTTATTATATTTTCTTAGCTTATGATTGATTTTTAAAATATCTTATTTGATTTTGTTAATTTATGTATTATAACATTTTAATTTAATAATTATCTTATGTACTTATTTGTATGAATATAATTACAATTAATAAGAGATTAGGCAATAGGTATATAAGTAAATAATTATACGTTAGCATAAAACGTAAATATGTAAATTTAATTCTAGTTAGTTTCACCGTTGGTTTCCATTTTAAATTATATACGTTAAAATGGCGGCACCAAAATTTCACAAATAAGTACATAAAATAATTAAAATTAATTAACAAACAAATTATCAATAGCAATCAATAATTGGAAAGATATCTAACAAACGTTATGTAAAGTTAATAAAATCAAGTAAGAGATTTATAAAATTTAATAAAATATAAGCTAATAAAATATAGTAACAAGCTTTAGAACAATACATAAACCATTAAAAATAAAGTGAAGAATAATACTGAAGTTAAATAACAGCTATAAACACAAATATTGTCCATTATTAGTTCTTAGTTTAAAAATTTACGCATCTGTCCAACCTTGTTCTGGACACATAGATAATTTACTCATCTGTCCAGACAGAATGCGATAATTGTAAGAATTTATCTATCTGTCTGCGCACATGCATACTTTATCTATCTGTCTGGACACTTTTAGAAGTGTCCAATTTACTCATCTGCCCGTAACATATACATAATAACTAAGAGTGTGACAATGCTCTAGGGGTCATGGGATAAAAACTGCAAAAATTTCCGGCGATGCCGTTTTAAGTATTTAAAAATGAGGTACTCTGCTTCTGCAATTTTGCAAGCGTTCACATAAAGGCAACAATTTTCAACCTGAAAAAAGCTGCTTCGTACTAATCGAGCTGCAGAGTTAAACCAAACAAAACTAAAACAGAATGAAAGCATAGCGACCCAACTTTAAAATTGACAAGTGCGTAAAACAACAACAATTTTATGTGCACTTTTTGACAGGGCAACAGAGAACGCTATCTTTGAACATCTATGATGTCTACACACAATAAAGGTTTACAATTCCTTTAAAAGAAGAACCTGTATGCATCCAAAACATACCATCAAACGTTCCACCAAAAATGGATTCACCGCCGGTACCGTTTCCTACAAAATTAAAACTAGACTATTCAGAAATGATTACAAAGCAATCTAAAGTGAAAAATAAAGAGAGAGAATAAGGGTATAAGGGTCAGCACGTTTTCATGCGCACAACTGATGTAATAACAGGCAAAACAACACCAAATATGGCAGGGTGTCGTTTGGTACCCACACTCTGCATATAGAAAACCTATAATGATGGGAAAACGATTACAAATGTCGAAGGCGCCTAAATTGTCGAGTTTACAGATTGCACGGACAGAAACTCGGAAGGGGGGCTGTACACAATTTGAACTTACTCCAGGGCCGCCCGGACCCCCCCCCCCCCCTCCCCTCCACAGGGAGGACCGAGGTGGTAGGGTAGAAGGCAGGCATGTGCAGGAGGCGAAATGTGGGGGAATCCACTGACGAAGCCAGGTTTTCGGCTTTTTGTCGATGCTGGGGGTGAGCTCTCCCCTAAGCATGGTGGGGGGGCAGAATAAACAAAGATGAAGAACATGGATATTCCGGGGAGGGTTTTGTGGGTTGTGAAACCACCCCCTTTTTAAATTGCTGTAAATAGATGTTTCAAGGCGAACTCCCAACGAGAATGAGAATTTTAAAAATTCGCCCTGCCTTTCCCAAGGCTTGCGCCCCCCTCCTCCTATAAAACACCCTAAAACTCCTACTTTTCAAAATCCCGGGATACGCCCCCAGATGTAAAATATATACTGCCGCTTATATGACTACCCATATTTGGCCAGAGCGGAGAGGCAGGCACTTCAACACGTTGACGACACCGCTACTGGACATAGAACAGTACAATATCGTTTGGCTCCTCTTCTTCTTCCTGTTCCCAGCCCATCGTGGTGCATGGTCAATTCGCCAAACCAGCACGCGTCTTCGCAGGTTGTGTTCAGGACCATGCGGTACCTTTCGGCTCTCCAGCTGTACCAACAGAACAACATGCTCCCCTTCTAATTTCTTGCCTTAGTTTGCTGCCTTTGCAACTCTATATTCCTTAAAGTGTTATTCTGGGAAACTTTCGTTTGCGAAAACAAACGAGGAGCATTACGTACAATATTATACAAAAGAAATTTACAGAACTGACCGGCTGTAAAATCTCCACCTTGAACCATAAAATTTTTCACAATTCGATGAAAACTGAATCCTTTGTAGTGCAAGGGTTTCCCGGTTTTCTGTCCTTTTGCCCTTTTCACCTGAAATATGCACAAACTTAAAAAAAGGCTCAAACTCGAGAAGACTGGGCAACCTAAAAGTTATCCGAAATTATCAAACTTAATATACAGCAAAATTAGAATGTGCCTTTCTACGACTGCGCAAGGTAAAGAACATAAGAACTAAGTTCGAGCACAAATAAACCGATAATTAAAAATAGAAGAAACTGATTAAAGTTCAGGCCAAAAGCTTCAGGCAACACACCGGAAACATTCTAAAGCTTTGCCCCAAAATCAAGAGCTAAATAATGGCAGTTTTTAAACATTCGAATATTGTACACACATATATATATACCTGTTTTGTAGAAGCCCAAATGCTGGGATTGGCCTGAGGGAAGAAAATCAACAGCACGGTTTAGCCCCACAGCCCCCGCTCTTCGAAAGTAGAAAAGTCCACCAGCCGCGTGCAACTGCAGGACTCGACCGGGCGTGTAAGGACAGCACAGCAAATTTGGGCGCTGTAATTTTTACGCAGGAAGTCACCCGAAACACTCTACCCTCCACAAATTGCGCCAAATTTCAAAACTTTTTCAACATTGCCCGAGACTTTTGCTGAAAA